>CAEFZY010010179.1:0-73379 GCA_903066815.1 Brachyrhaphis roseni
GTTTAGTGTGAAAATAACATGTGATATGATATAATGATGTGTAAATTTCCACACATAAGTCGCTCCGGAGTATAAGTCGCACCAAACTGCGACTTATAGTCCGGAAAATACGGTAGTTATAGTCCCTTGCAAAACTATGCCAACCGCTTCAGCTTTTTCACATTCATTTTCAAGCTACAACCCACCAGTTTCCATAAGATTTTTTTTTGTGATTTATGAATTTGTGAAGAGGATTGGAAATTTTATATCTCACCAGTCATCATTTATGCCCACTTATCCTTGTAGAATCACGGGGAGATGGTGTCTGTCTCCAGTGGTCATTAGGTAAGGGGTTGCCTGCCCAATACAGAGACAAACAGAGCAAACTCCATAGTAAAGGCAACCACTTAGCCAAAGTCAGGTTTTTGGAGAATGAAACCCAGGACCTTTTTGTTGCAAGACAATGGGGCTGCTAATTGTACCACAGCATAATCTAGAAAGTGATAGTTTACAATATGAAACTATCACATGTTGCCACTCTTATCCTGATAACCCCAAAACAACAAACCTTCAGAAATGACCTAATTTGTACATTAAATGTTTGTTAGAGAACATCAGTGAACAAACAATCCCACGAAGACCAAGGATCAAGACGCATTAGGAAAAAAATAGTGAAGAAGAGTTGGGTTAAACCATATACTAAGCCCTGTACATCACAGGGCACGCTGATTGATCTGTCATCTGAAAATAGAGTATTGTACAAGTGCCAATCCACCAAGACACGGCTGTTCACCAAAACTGAGAAGCTGGGACTATGGTGGTTCTATCCAGATCCATAGCCCGAGACCACGGGATCCGTTTGCCTGGAGAACAATTAATCAGTACTCCACTAACATGGCTTTTGCGGGGGAATATGAAGAAGAAACTATTGCTACAAGGAAAGTAGCAATATGTTCACATCTGCTTTTGCCTCAAGTAATGTATGGGATACTGGGATAATGTGGAAAAAGGTCCTCTTGTCAGACTGAATAAAAAAATTATAAGCTTTTTGGGCCAGAAGCATCATACTATGTTTTATTAAAACCTGATGTGGAAAACAAACTGACAATGCAGATCACCCTTAACACACTGTCTCCATGTTGATGTAGCACTGGTAAAATCATGCCTTGAACTTGAATGGAGAAAACTAGTCAAAGAAAAAGATGAGAGATGAGAACAGGACAATCCCAGAAGAAAACCAGCAAAAGAACTGAGATTGGGTGGAGATTCACAACCACAGACACATACCAAAGCAACAATGCAATTGTTTGGTCAAGGTACAAGGTAAATTTATGTGTTTGAGTATCCCAAAGTCCAGACCTAAATCCATTTGAGTGCTAAAATTAGTGTTCACTGAAGTTCTCCATCCAATCTGGCTGAGCTTGAGCTATTGTGCAAAGATGAATGGGCAAAAGTGTTGTTCAACAAAAGTATTAACTTAGGTAGACTTAACACAGTCTTTCCATATATGTATTTATAAAAATAAATACATATTCCTCCCACATTATAACTATGTCCGTTTTTTTTCAATGATCTACAACATAAAAGCCTCAGATATGCCAAAGATATACTATAATTTATGTCCGTAGTGGGATAAAAGGTGTAAAAGTTTGAGTGGTATGAATACTTTTTAAGACACTGTAAGCTACTTTCATGTGGTTTTATTAAAATAATATTTGGTGTTTTTCCAGTTTCATATCATGTCAGAAACTTTAAGCATCTCTGGTTTTATACATTTGTTCCTTTCCCTCCTTGTCAGGGTGTTATGATATAAAGATGTCAAGATTCGGCAAGTATCATGGACCGCTGAGTTTATCCCTCCTATTCCACAGAGAAAAAAATATATTATGACAGACACCGAGACTGTGTTTTTGTTGCTGACAACACGCTGTGCATTCTTATGTATAAACCCCTCTTCAAATATAACAGCAGCACTTGCCTTATCTACAAATCTTTTAAGAACCCAGTCCTTGAGTTTGATTGCTGAATAATTGTCGAAGCACAATTTGCAATTGCAGCACAGAGTGCCCTCGTAACCCAACACTCTGACTTTTAGACAGTCTCTTTTAGAGAGGCTCGTTTACGAAAGGCCATCACTAATTCAACACCCGGTGCTCTGACCGGGCAACAAAAAAACTTCAAAATGTCCCCAAGACCGAAAAGAAAGCCGCCGTTTAACATATCTAATGCCAGCCATGTACGAATACAATCATAACCATTCTCTTTGAAACCCTTAAAAATGGTAATTAAATTTTCATGGCGTGAATTAGAATCCTAATTTGGAAACGTAGGATCAAAAGAAACTACTTCAATAGCCGGCAAGTAGAAATAATCCTCCGTGGCCAAGGACAAGAGGCTGCAGTGGTCAGGATATTCCCGGTGGTAACTATACAGCAGAAAGCAAAGAACTGACTGTTTCTTTTTTCTTTAAGTCCCTTTAATAAACCATGTACCAATTAAATCATAGCAATAGTCACATTAGAAATGAGTCATGGCCCTTTTTCAATTACGTCCTGCACTTCTAAACAGCAGTAATTCTGTGCCCTCTGCGATTGGTTCGTGGGTGCTGCAACCTATACATTGAGCAATGCATGTTTGACAAGCGGCTTAATGAGCTTCACACACACATTCGATGCACAAATAAATAAATAAATAAATAAGGGGCAATTGCGTTGGGTTTGGATCAGTGCTGAGAGCTGGATGAAAAAACGGCCGGGTTGCCGAATCACTGAAAAATCCCAATCTTGGTCTTGTTGCACTTTTAATTAATTAGAGCCCAGAGGGTAAGAGATCATAGAGGGACCCACAGCAGAGTGCACTTGCAAATGCTGACATGAAAAGGAAAATTATATTCTCGGATTGGTGTGCACCTATCAGTCAGTTTGCTCGCGAGTACTTAATTTAGCATATACTTCACTGCCACTTTCCTTCAGCTCGTCGCCTCAGGTAGACTCAAAGAGTCACAGTTCCCATTTTACAGAAATCAATTCAGACACTGTTGTCAGTTTCTCTCACTGTGATTTTCTCTAGGTAAAATAGAGACTCACGAAGTAATCTGCTGATACATTTTGAGGAACAGACATGAAAACTTGTTTCACGATGCAGAAATCTTATAGGGATGATGTAAAACACTCCGGGGCAAAACAGACCAAAAAAAAAAAAACCACTTGGATTTGAGACTATGCTTGATCGACGCATACTTTACAATAACTTGGCTCTGTGAATTTAAAGTATATATGCGTTTTTTCAATGTTTTCCATGGCTGTAAAGTTAACACCATAAGTGCACAATGAAATGAAGTTTAGATTGAACTATTTATGCTGATGACGTTTTCCTTTCATTTTCTCTCTTCCCTTGATCTTTCAATTTTTTTCGTTCTTTCTTTCTTGAAATCACAGATAATTTCAGTGCTTCTCAGTAAACACTTCAGCAACCTGCACAAAAGCATGCCTTATCAGCCTACACACAGACTTACTTTTGAGGGGTAATGGTGGAGCAAGTCATTGGGCCTCCTGCTGGGATCAGAGCTGAAAAGCGTTTTTTTTTTTTTTTTTCCCTCACTTGTTTTTACCTTGGAAGCTTTTTTGTTCTTACTTTGATTAACTTTAGGAATTATAAAGGCTCAGTTGGGGAGGGGGAAAAAAAAGATAAACGCAGCTTTTCATAACCCTGAATGTATGATGAATTGATGGTGTGAGTTATGCCAAACTCTTTCTGCTGGAAAGCATAAATATTTAAATCAGTCAGTCAAAACATTTTAAGATCAGCATTGACCCTACAGAGTCCAACTAAAAAACCCTCACAGTTAGGATCCTGTGGGCACCAAATGAATTCCTGTAGAAAATGTGTGATTAGAATAATGTCTTGTGTCATGTCATCCTCAGCCTAAATTAGAACGTTTTCATTTATCTCAGAGATATTTATTTTTAGAATAGCAATCCCTGTTTCTTAAAGATAACTTAAATACAATTTATGAAATACTGAGTGGAATGTTTGAGGTGATTTTTGTGAGTTTGTAGTTTATCCAGTCAGTTTTTTTGCAATGATATGTTTTATGTCTATGGAAAAAAAAACAACAACAAAAAAACACAACAGAATGGCTAAACATACCCTTTTGTACCCACGTATGAAGCTAAAGCGTGTCAGTTTCTATATTTTTGTTTTAAAAATTAAGGATTGTCCAAATGTCCTAAAGGCATGCAATAAAGTTTGTTTTAATAATTTTGAACCAGTTGGTATGAATGTCTCTTTTTGTATTAAAAAAGTCGAGTACGAAACGACCAAAAGTTCAGAAGCAATGAAAGTACAAAATGGCCAGCACCTAAAAAAAACCCCAGCATGAGTAAAACCTCAATTTTTAAAACAAAAACATGCAGAAAAAATTGCCAACTGCATTTTGATAATGTTGTTAAATTGAGCCCAAACCAATTAAAAGCAAATTTATGGTGATCATGGAAGATCTCAAGGTGTAGTGATTAAAGAAAAAAACGAGTGCCTCGAGTGACAATATCATGGGATCCTCCTTGCTCTTTGAGGACAAAATGTTTTACTCTAAATCCTAAAGCCATCCTTTTCAGTATGACTTGGAGCAGTTCCCAGTTGAGTGTCAAATGGCCTAAATGAGAGTCAACTCTTCCAGGTCTAAGGTCATGGACCTCTTTTGATGAAAGTAGCACTACTCTCTCCAGATCGGGAGTCAGTCCTCAAGTGGAGTAATTTAAGCATATTGAAGTCTTGACCACAACTACACTGACCTGAAGAAATGGCTGAGCCAAAAATCTTCATGTTTTACTGTGCTACGTTCTGACACTCAGCTATGCTCTTAAAATATGACTACATACATTTTGTTAGTAGTCTCTTGAGGTGTTTAGGGGATCTGATCGGGATGCTTTATGAGCGCGTTCCTTTTCAAAGTTTGTCTTCGAATATATCTTAACTCACAGGAGGATTTGCTTATCACTTCTTTTTTCCTCAACAACAGTAGATCCCACAATTAGCTGAAAAGCGTTGCGGTGAGAAGTCCAGGTTTCCACCCTGGATCTGTCACTCCCTGACCTGAATGTCTGGATAACTGGAAGACAACGGACCAAATGTTGGGTTGTAATTCAAAGCTTGCTTTGGACAAACTGATCTTTTGCAAAAATGTAGCAGATGAATAATTACTTTATGCAGCTGTCAAACTGTAAAATCCTTGGATCTCTTTGAGATGTAATGAAAGAAATCTGAACAAATGTCTGCCTTTGTGACATGCTGCAACTAACAAAGCTTATAAATACAACTTGAATTAATTCATTTTTTGCTGCCTTGCCGGCTACGTATAGAAACAGCAATGATCCATCCTTTCTATGCCTGAATGAGTCATAGGTCAATGCTGAGTGGCTCAATAAACACAGTGCTATTCTTCAGAAAAGGTAATATAAACTAAAAGTGAGTGCAAAAGTAGCCAGTGTTCCTGAATGAAAGTTTGAAAGTATTTCACAAACTCTTTTGAGGCATTTCTTAAAAATTCACCTAAAATGAAACCTTTTCTGTTGTGCCATTATTGATGTGCTATTAAATTTTTCACATAGCAGTATACTTTGTTACCTTTTTAGTTCAGGGTTTGTTTAATGCACATTCATGAAGTTCATATCTCCCATTTCACTACATCCCAGAAGGTGCTGCATTGGAGATAGTGTCAAGAACACTGAGGGATGTGAAAATATAAATTAATCAAATTTAAGCCAGCTGATAATTTAATGAAATCTTATAAACAAAACATATAAGGCTGTAATTTCTGACAATTAGATGGAATAAAGACATTAGGTCACAGGAGTAAACAGAGCGACTAAAAATTAAAGTGAAGCAGGTAATATAAGAACAACTGAGGTCTGCCTTTAATGACATGCAGAAACATACATACTGTATGTACATACAGTATGTATGTGCATACATACTGTATGCACATACATAAGATTTGTGTATTTCTTTCCCTAATTAGATGAATTGCAAAGAAAACACAGTCTTTAACCTCAAAAACTTTCTAATCATATTGTTCATGCAATCAGTTTCAACAGTTCAATAGAACAATAACTTCACATTCATTTGAAATTTTATGTATTTGTAAAACTCCAAAAAAAACCAACACTTATCTTTAAGTGTTATTGTCAGAAAGTAGTTGCACGTTTCATACAAAAGTTATGGAACTTGAATCTTTTGATGTTTACCATACCAAATGCACAAATTACCAAATTATACATTCCCCAATTTTACATGACAAATTTCCAAACATTGGCCCGTACTTTGAGAAAGGCTGTTCCACACAACTACACCACCCATAACAGATTTTTCTGTCGATTAAACACAGGATTCCTTCTTTTACTCTGTTCTGACCTTAATGTTTGAATCTTGCAGTTATAATGAGGAGTAATCATACCAAGTTTTTCCAATCTGTTATTGTCCAATTTTGCTGTTACAGCCCATCTTCTTCAAGGTTAGACATGGTATTCTGCACACCCGTTACAAGCGGGTGTATCATTTCCAAACTGTCTACTGTTTTCCTTTGCTTCCAGCACCAATCATGCATCTTTTTCAGAACATTCTTTGCATTTCCAATATGGTTGTGTGTGAAAATCTTAGTACACAACCTGTTTATGAAGTACTCAAAATAGCTGCCCAGCACCAATAACCATAAATAACCAATAAAGTAACTTAAATCCCATTTCCAACCTCATTCTGATGCTCATCTAAAACCTCAACAAGTCATTTTCACCATACGCCAATGAAGGAGGACATTGAGTTGCTCCCATGTGATTGGCTGACTAATCCAAGCGAGACGACTTCTCGGGACAATCGACCAGCGGCATTTTAAAATTTATTTTGAAGAACTTGTTGACTGTTTTAATGTTGCCCTTGTGTTTGTGGCAGCAGCATTAATGTGTGGGAGCCCCTGATTAGCAGTGAAGAGGCGAGCCAGAGGCTTCTAGCGCAGCTATGTTTGCAAACACTGAAAGAGGCAAGGGCAATCCATAGCAGGGAATCACAGGGTTGTGTATCTCTGTGAACCAGTACGTGTGCATGCATAATATAATGCCTCTAAATTAAACAATGATAAGTAGAGCTTTGCTGACTCAAACTTTGCACATTATTTCCAGATTATCACTTGCTGTAAAGCATTGAGATCTGTGGGAATGCCGAGATTAAAGTAGACTGATCAGATGAAGAAAATTGAAGATGAACTGAAAGGGGGAGACAGTTTAAGTAACCTATACCCAGAGTTTAGCATTTTTCTTAATGTGCTGAGTAGCAGGGGGAAAAAAAAAGAAAAGAAAAAAGCTTGGACTATGGTAATGTCAATTTCTCATACTGATGGAGAGTACATATTTTTATAATCGATTTGGGGTGCAAATCCTCCGATAAAGGCAAACAGGGCTTTAGTATTCATGGGGGCATCTGAGCCTCCCTCTGTGTTAATAATGGTGTCCTCAGACAGAGTCGAGTAATAATGAGGACTTGGAAATTCAAATCACAGTCTGCTACATATGTCAATGCCGTCAATATATCCGAACTCGAGCTCAGCAGTAACCTTTCCATTTCTTTAAAAAGGGTTAACTCATTGACACCTACGATCTCAGTAGTGAGAATCCTATCGGCTCTTGCATCAGACAATGTCAAGATAATGACTGGCCTCTGGCCCAAGCCTAAAACGAACAGGAGAAGCGATTTTGAAGGAAGAGACACGAAAGGTAAAGAAAGGCTTTCTAAGAACTGCGGTACTCATATTTACTACTTCTCGGTACTTCCCAGGGTTTCAGAGAGAAGCGATAGCTAACGTTGAGGCATTTTAATCCAGTTTATTAATCTGTCGTTTGACCTTTCTTGCCTATTTTGTTTTTTCTACATGATTTTCAACAGGAGAAGTTTACCCCATCTATGTTTTGTACCTGCACCTCATACAGTTCATATGTTTCTCTTCATAGCTGTAGGAGGAACTGGATTCAGAATTTTTTATTTTTTTTGCAGTATCACAACATAGCTGAGCTCCTCCCAGACTACTCCTCTCTTTGTTACGTTAACATTCCTAATAGTTTCTTTGGAGAACTTCAGGTCATTAAAGCCAAAGTAGTTGATTAATTAAGCAGCTAAAAGTGAAATCACAAAGCAGCGGTTTGCTGCCTTTTGGTCAACACTTGTCTGCTGCTGTTTATTAAACAGAGTCCTTTGGGTGAATGGACCTCCTTAAATGGGGTTATGGCTTGTTGAAAGCAGCATTTGGTGGTGAATAATTGGATTACAGCCTTGAGCATGAGTTTAATGCTGAAGTTGAATGGTGCCTGGAGTCTGTTTATCTTAGAAAGCTTTATCTCACTTTCTCTTTTTTTTTTTTTTTAATTCCCATCCATTTCTCTATCTCTTTCATTGGGTACTGGTAAGGATACCCAATGCCCCATCATCCAACGGACAGCCTCAATGTATGTACACACATTATCTTTGTCCCACTGGGTGGACTAGACAAGCTATGTTGAGAGGCAGGTGGGAATGCATTGAGAGAGCGTGACCATATTTTGATTTCCAAAAAGAGGACACTTGGCTCCTCAGTCCTGGAAGAGACTGACAGGAATAATTATTAGGAATGCAGAATATATTGTATCAACAGCAGAATTGGCTGGTTTTGGTTATTTTTTAACTTCATAAGCAGAACTGCAGCTGATATTACATTTATCTTCTTCATTGCATCCAAACCAATCACAAGTCATCTGCTCCGGGAGGATGTCAATTTAAGTATGCCTATTGGTTCCCTGAGAATCAATGGAAACCTGGACACTTTCCCCAATCTCCAACATCCACCTGGAAAATGGAGCATGACTAATATATTTAAGTTTGTGTCCAGATTTAGGGAATGCACTGATGCTAAAGTTAAACTTGCTATCAAGCAGAGTTTCTTAACCCTGAGGCAGTTGTTACCAATGATCGACATCTTTTAGCTGCAGGTTGTGAGAGCAGTTTATATGCCACATTGTTGGAATAGATTCAAAATAATTATGACTACTTCAATTACAGATTAGGATCTAGTCTGAAAGCAGTTCAAGAAAAACTGGATGATTAAGTAAAAGAACAAAAACATAAAGATGGTTGTTAGTCACTCATTATGCACACTAATGAGTGAAGTTATGAAACTCTTTCTATTAATCAGGTGTATCCTAGTTTGTGGGTTTAAATGTGATTTTTTTATAAGAAAAATAACTGAGAGGTTTCACTGTTTTGTTATTTATGAAGCCAGATTGTGAGCCAGGTCCTCCTTTGCTCAGACATGGCCAGTTTTATCTCCATGAACACTTTTAATGTTCATAGAGATCGCGCCATTTTATTTTTAACCCAGCAATAAAAAGGATGAGTGATGTCACAATACTGTAGTGTAAATTACACTGCATGCGTCTCTGCTGCGCTGCACACTTTGCCGGTGGATCACTTGTGTTCCTGACCACCCTGATTTACACTACTTGCATCTCCACATTGCCATGGAATGGCCTCCGCTAATTACCAATTATAGTCAGTGAGATCATTTACAACGTGATCACACAGTGACGCACAGCTGCGTCTCCACAGCACCTCCATGGTCAAAATTAGAACTGGTCCGATTTTTGCCGAACGCCAGAGCAAGAGCGAGGTCACTCTTCTCAAATCAAACTATTCCGACAGGAAATGCACATTGCATTATCAGGGTTTTCAAAATAATTCACCAAAACTGACTACAGTTTCTCAAAGTACTAATTAAATTTATGAATACTTGAATGTGTTTATATGTATATGCAGTCTAAATGTATCATTTGTGGCTATTCATACATGTGGATTTAATTCTGAAAACTGTTTAAATCAAGTTCTCTTGCTCAGGTTGTAGTAGGAGCATCGGTCAAGGCAAACTAATTGAGAGAGCAATGGAGGGGAAAAGATACATTTTGAGAATTGAGAACTGCAGTATTTTATATGACGCCACTCATTTTTCTTTTATCACTGGCTTTATGGCGCAATCTCTCATTTCCCACACACGAGCATCTCATATTCTGCTGAAACAAACAAACAAAAACCATATTTTTTATTTATTGCTGATAACCATGAGACCTATTTGTTTCACATTAAATTTTTTCTCTACAAAATGTTTAACCTTTTGCAATAATGCTATTCCAAACCCCTCACAATGTCAATTAAGTGAGGCTCCACTGACTGAATATGTTTCCCGGACATTGAAAAAGTACTATTTGAAGTGGTTCCTTGAGTTTCGGATTCTTGAAACAGCTGTGACTCATAAGTACGAACAGGTTATTTCTTCCCTCTTGCTTTGCTGCACTTTTAATAATTTCAATTACTATTAAACAATTTTGTTCCCTGATTGAAAAAAAAGCAAAACTTGGATCTTCAATCTTCTCAGCAGATGAGAACAAGAACGGAGAAAACGTGACGTGTAGATCTGTGATGCACATTGTGCATCATGAGTCACCCGCTTTTTTTTGAAAGCTATATCTGCTCAGTATTTCCAGTAGGAGAATGCAAAGCTCACAACTCACATTTCCAGGGTCTTTTCTTTATTATGCAGGAAATACGGTATGACTCTAATAATATAGCGCTTTCACCAACTGATTTTTTAAAAAAAAAATTCACATTACACAAAAAAGTGGAAAAAAAACAAAAAAAGAATCTGGTTTTAAATTGTAGGGACCTTATGAAGAAAATGTATAGCATCAGTTAACAGCCTAGCAAGTCAACAATGGAAAAGATGATACTTGTTAGTCACATTAAGTTGTCGTCATGCAGGTTAATCAAGATAATTGTACAAACATGATTACACGTTTAATCCATTAAAACGAAATACACAATTAATTTTGAACTGTGACAAGTCTTGCAAGAAGGGATTTTTTAATTACTATTTGGGGAGGAACCACAGCAGCCTTCCCTATGCAGCACCATTTTCTTTCATGTTCCGAGGTTTCCCTGTTTGCTTTGACAGAATGTCAAACTCCTCTCCTGCAGGTATCTCTAGTGCCTGTTTGACGTTTTAGAAAAATGACTTCAAGGCCAAGCGCTTTTAAGACAACCACTTCATTTAGTGAATCTGGAATAAATCTGATTGGAGTTTGTATGGAGCCTAAAACCTTTTCTCTTTGTGATGTGTTGTCCAGTGCTGGACAGCAGGATCAAAGTATTGTGGTAATATATCTGTGTCTGATGCAACGTATCAACTGTGTCAAGCCTTTCATAAAGATCTCTTAACGTCTTTCCCTCCAGAGAAATGCAGCTTTGATGTCGTTTCAGTTTATTTATAGTGCTAAATATGGGCCACATGCCTCACTGCTCAAAAAAACTTTCTAAGCCTTGCTAGGTATGACATAGCATGATTCCACAATAAAGTCCCTCCTTTTTTAAGCTCATTGTCTGATTTTTGCTTCTACTAATTTTGTCTCAGTAATGGGAGTAATTGTATTATTTTTTTGGACATTTTTTATAGTTATATAAGCCTTTTCAGAAAATTCTGCCCTAGTTTGACAAGCTTCCTACTTGCAGAAATGGTCTTGATTATTGTTGAGTGTTCTGCAGCTTTTGTTGATATAGGGGCAAACAATCTAATGTTCTAAGGTTTGATTTAAGGACCATAGAGTATGTTTTTTTTTTCTGGCAATGAAGCACAGCTATGTAGTGGTTGTGGGAGTAGTCACAGGGTTTGAATTTTAGCTGGGACCTTCATCTGGCAGGAATCAGTTTGCGACCATGAATGGGGCAGGAACTGAAAGTTTCAAATTGGAAAAATTCCAAATGGCGAATACTTCATCAAGTTATGTTTGCGAATGTGCGGTTATCACAAATATCCTAGACATGCCAAACAAATGATAGTAATTCTGATTAAGGACCATTCGTATCACTATAAATTGTATGATTTTGTAACCTCTTAGTGGCTGTCAAACATGTAAAAAAAAGTCCTGTGTCACCAGCTAAGAGCTGCTCCTGGCTGGGTCTTTCTATGAAAAGATGCTGAAAAAATTACCGCACAACCTTGAAGGTTTATGAGACCAAATGAAAAAACTCAGGGATTATCCTCGGGTCATCTAAATTCCTTGTCCTGCCTCAAAATGTTATTCTGCCCCCATCGCCCTGAAAGCCCAAAGTTCCTTTGTGAACTTGCTAGTAAATCATTATGACCTCATTTAGGCACCCTAATGCCGAACAGCAGCTGTTACGAGCCCAGAGTCTTCGCGACCTTGATTGTTGTGACACTCGGCTTAAATCATGTATTTTTATTATCTCGTTTCCCCCCCAACAGATGAGACCAAAGAAAGATGGCAGGCTCAGTAACTGAAAAAGAGTCACCTCGTAGCACTGTGCTTGGTTTTAGATTTACTGTTGTTAGACTTATTAAAGGCCAAGACCGTGGTGCCTTTTATGTAAGTTCCCGTTTTTGTTTGGAGGGGCCCCTATTACAACATGACAGAGGGGATTAAACACTGCTTCACTGTAAAGGTCACTGATCAACGATCTTTGCTTTGCAATTTATTAAAGCAATAAATAAGTTCTACGCCTTATTGAAAGTAGTTTATTGCTTTATTCAAAAGTTATCTTGAAACAAAAAGGCAGGTTATTAAATTTTCCGAAAGTTTGCAAAGGGGTATTGTTGGTGTTGTCCGTCTACACTTGCAAAATTGAATATAATTGCTGGATCAGGCAGGGAAATTGTGTTTAATAAGGTCCTGAACTTCATCAAGACACACAGCGTGGTGCCATTATCTTCACCCAGAGAGCCATGCCAGGCTCCGGTGGCTGATGCGATTAGGGAACAAAGAGAATCATGGGATTAGTTGTTTTGCGGTAGTGGTCCCGGAGTCTGGAAAACAAGCATTTTGTTTACTTTTGTTTTCATCCTTTTATTCCATTTTCTTAGCAAACTTCCTGACAGGAGGGAGGGAGCGGTGGCTCAGAGTGATATCTTGTTTGGCTCCTGACAGCATCACTCGGAGAGGAAAATGAAAAGAGTTGGTGATAACGCAGTAACTGGTGCATTCACACACATCTCCTGCTGGCCCTGTCCAACCCCACGCTGCTCATATGGGCAATCCAGGCCCCGCCAATTTAGGACCACGTGAAAGTGAAAGGTAAAGCTTAAAATAGTGAGGCAGGACCAGAAAGAGAGAGAGAGAGAGAGGGGTAGGGGTAAGAGCGAGGAAATAAAGGAGACCCATGGAGTGATTGGTGCAACAGTGGGGGACAGATGTAATTTTCAGACAACGGCGGGGAAGTGATGTAATTTTCTGAATGCAATTTGTGTGCGCGAGTGTTTGTACACATGCATATGTCTGCATGCTGCGTGTTGTCAGACAATGCAGATGGCAGCTCTTGGATGGAGGGCTCATCAGCCGAGGGAAACAAAACATGTCATTTTGGCACTCAGATGTTTTTTTGAGAGATTCAAATTGCTACAAGTTTTTACAGTACAATGGGCATTTTTGAAATCAAAAGAAAGTTCTTATTCTCTGAATAGAAAGGTGTCAAGCCCATTTGTCTTCACACAGCATTAAATGTTACTAAGCTTAATAACTGTTGCTCTCAAGCAGCAACAATTTCTCCCTTTTTGATCTCAAAAGTAAAAAAAAACCCAACAACAATAAAAAAGGAAAGCACATAAAACACTACTTTACAAAGAAGCTTTAAGATTTAGACAGCGATGTTAGGGTACACTGCTACTTATAATTTACAACCTGCTAAACTAATGCTGCACCAGGACACAAATCTTTAATCCACTACGAGTTTGGCTGTCTTGTTGGACAATTAGAGTGACAAATGAATGTAAGAGTATGAGGCAATTTTCTGCAGGAGATTGATCCCCCCCGTGTAAGCAAATTTTCATTCACAGGCGAGTAGGGTGTCACTTTTGTGTCAAAATAAAGAGAAACAAAACATGACGGTTAGACAATTGAATGCCCTAATGTTACATATCCCAAAGTAGGGATACAGATATTTTTAAGTCTCTGCTAGGTGTGGGGAATGTATCCTCAAACTATAATTTGGGAAGAGGGTAGGGGTCAGAAGCTGGGGTAAAGTGTCCTGTTGGGTTATGAGAGAAGGTTAATGCTCCAAGACAGCCCTCAACTGGTCAAGTCATTATTATCCAACATCCAGCAAGGGATTGCTTTCACGTCTAATTAATTACAGCCTCTAAACCTCATTCTGTGAGATAAAGTCCTGTTTTCCGTTGGTCGTTGGTGTTTAACTTGCATTCGGGTCAAATCTGTAGCTGAGGTACAGATACATGGTTTATGCATGGCATCAGAAGGCTGCGAGATTTGTACATGGAATTCTTTTGACATTTCAAAAATAATAATGAAAAAAAACCAGAACTATTTGTGGCCGTATGGTTTACCTGGTGATCAACTTGTGTGCCACAGTTTTTACAAAGACAAAATGGAGTCATGATTAGTAATATTTTAGCTCAACGCTTCTCAAACTTCTTCAAGCCAAAACCACTGTGCTGTTCCAGATGTGGGCAGTAATTAGTCAACCCTTATGGAGTTAGGTTTACTTGTGCAACTTTTAAAAAAATAAATAAATATACTTTTACTCTACTGCTCTTTTTCTTCTGCTTGAGTAAAATACAATGAAATAATGCTACTCCTGCTTGAGCACAATTTTTTTTTACTGCTCTAAGCATCTCTCTGGCTGTTAGCAGTACAGAGGTTTATCGCAAAAAGCAGAGGGAAAGAAACGTTTACCAATCATTGGTTTGAAGCAAACCTTTTCAAATTCAGTGCATGCAAAATAATCAGGAATGCTTCCTGAAGTCAACAGAGAAACACAAGAGATCTGTTGCCAACCTAAATTCAGTACGTTGTTCAGAACACTCATGCTCCAGTAATTAATTGTCTCTTCATGCTTGTTGCACTTTGTGTCTGAATCTTTCGCATGTATAAACTCTTTTCTACCTTCCTGTTAGTTTTCATTGGTGACAGATAAATAGTTTGGTGTATGGTCCCTGCAGTTCGATAGAGGCTCGAGGACAAGCTAATCTGCATTAACACAAAACAAAGTCTCAAAGAAGGCCATCTTCTGTGGGTAAGATAGTAACTGCTTCAACCCTCTGACAGACCCTTCGGGCCTGTCCTTCTCAAAGCACAACATCGCTCCGTTTTCACAGAGACGTGAAGCACAGAAAACAAACAACGCGACTGCTTCCAAACCTACACTTTAAGCAACTTTGACAGATAATTGTGATAAAGCTAATGAGGTAATTTAATCACTAAAAACATTGACTGAGCCGGTTCCTGGTTGTTAAATTGTTATCCCCCCTAATATTTCCAACGTAATGTTGACAGACAGAACACTTAAGTGATTTTAAAACGGTGAGAATTTGCAATTGAAACCTATTGATGTCGCGCGCATTAAACGCGCCTGATCAGCTTTATTGGGCTGTGTCATCATGTGACTAAGTAGTTGATTCAGTAAATCTTACAGCTGGAGGTCACAGAAAGGCATATGCGTTAACAAATCGTTTCATAATCTGCCCACATAATTGGGTGGCTTAATGATAAAAAGCCCATAACCAGTCGGGGATGGCATTAAAGGCATAAACACACAGGTCACGACCTCATGAAATCACAAAATCTTTGCGGCCGAGCAGATTTTATTTGCGCATTCACCTGAAAAAAGAATGAAAAAAAAAAAAGAGAAGAAGAAGACGATGTTTATTGGCTCAACGTGCGACCTCCTTGTCCTTGCAGTACCTCAGTAGGGCTGTTAGCATCTTGATGGAGGGTTACCAACTAATATAAAACACTCAGCCTTTGCAACAACAACTTTATGGAACACCTGTGGGAGCTGGATTTTTATGAGCTCATTGGCTGCATGATTTTACATTTTCCGGCTGACAAGGTGACATATGCTGCTGGATACAAACACACCGTTCTGAAAAACCTTCCGGCAAACTTGACGAACAGCACAGTTTGCACCGGAACCCTGGCTGCTCCCCGCTCGCTGTTATGCTAACGGAAAAAACCCCAACAAAAACCTGATTAGTCGGCATTAACGACAAACGTGTCTCCGTTTAAGTATGATCAAAGTCAAAACAACGAGTCAGCAGCAGTTTGATGCTCATTTAGCGCTCCCTCTTTTAAAGGGCCTCCTGTAACTATTTCCATTTGCATCTCATTTGCATAACCACGCTGGCAGAGGCAGACCAAGGGAAGCTCTTGCTATATATCTCCTCGCAGACGAGTGCTTCGATTCTTCTGGGGGCAGTTGAAATTCTGCAGGAGCCCACTTTTCCTTTTCACGGTTACATTTACATGCTCTCATCCAGCCTGCCCCTCTTGAGTTATATCGGGGCGGGGCTTTATCACCTGAAATAAGCAGAGATAAATGTTGCGGAGAAAACACATAACCCGCTCCCCCACTACTCCAGTGTGTGTGTGTCTCATGAGTCTGCGTGGAGGCAGACATGTTTGCGCGCGTGTGTGTGTGTGTGTGTGTGTGCGCAGCAATGTGTGATTTAATGCTCTAAATCTTGAGCCAGAACGTGTGTGGAAGCCATGAGCTTTCTGCAGACTCGGCTTCTCGTGGCATTCTTGGGGTTCTGCTGAAGGGGCACTTTCAGCTCAGGGATGCAGGAGGTCACTGTCTTACAAAGCACACCCACCCGCTCTTGTGCACAGGCGCGGTTGTATGTTTCTTGACATTTAACCCCAATATGGATCCAGCTGCCAGTAAAAGACAGCCATTCTCTGGTGACATTTACATGGGGTTACCAGAAATGATTAGTTAAGGCCGCTTTCATAATTCCTAAATGGGAGCGAGGACTTTATCCTTGGTAGTCCACTGAGCAGTATAGCTCATGGTGCAGCCATGAGGATGCTGAGTAAAATGAGTAATAAATATGTTTGTTTTTTTTTTCCAACACAAATGATAAATTACTAACTAATTACTTACCATAATTGTTAAGCAGAAGGAAAATTACTCATTGTTTTTCACAGTGTGGCCTGCATCTGCATTAACTGTCCCTTATTACAGTATCCAGGAGAAATGAGTGCAACTATTACCATTAGAACTCACCTAATCAGTAAATATAGAGCGGCGGATTTGATTTTAATCTTAGAATAAACACAGCTCTGCTTTCAAGGCCTTTAGTAGTGAGCAGCAGCGAACAATCAGTGTACAGCACCCAAACCACGCCGACCTCAGGGTGAAGTTACAGGTAGTTCAGTCGTCAATGTCAAATTTTATGCAAATGCTCAGTTTCATCGTAGGTATCTTAAAACCCTGCTCTTTTTTTTTTTTTTTTTTCAAACAGTCACAAATAAGTACTGAAGTATTTGATTAAATGTTTTTTATTTGTGAGTCACACTCACCTGAACTCCAGTCAAGAACTTAATAGATTTGTTTTTATTCCCTTAAGCTTTTTAAAGTGTTTAAATAAGAGGTGCAATGTTATAAATATCCAAAGAGAATAAACCAAATAAATACTGAAAATTGAACATTATTTTAGTTTAGGTGTCCGGTTAGAATTCAAGTCCCTTTAAGATCAATGAAATGTGGTGTTATATATATATATTTACAATTTTATTAGTCCTAATAGATTTTCTTTCTATTTCTTACTTAGATTTTTGATTTCAGCAAAATGTGGTTTGCAAAAACATGACTCAGAGGCTCTGCATACAAATGCACGACACTCTTTTATGACATTTATTTGTTCAAAAAAGACAAATATTTGTCCTGTTCCCAAGTTATGAATAACATTGCATTGGTTTAACAAATAGACATATAAGGAGTTTTGTCGTTGCTATAAGATGTGAAGTTCAAGGGCTATCAATACTTTTTCCAGGCGCTGAAACTACTGATAAGCAAAGTGGAAAATTCTTAAGACCATGCTTATCAAAGCCTGCCTTCATTTTGTTTTTCCTGTATTGTTTTTTTTTGCACCACATAATCAAATTTTTACAGTTTTCCAAGTCATGTGCTGTTTTATTATGGGTTGTTATAGACTTCTCCTGAGATTTTTTTTTTCTATGAAAACACAGCTCAAGAAAATACCATCCAAAAATAAAAGTTGAATGTCAAAAAAAAAAAAGAAAGAAAAGAGAAAAATGTAGCATAAACACAAGCAGAGGTTTTCTGTTGGTAGCTAACGTGAGCCAGCTGGGAATTTAAAAACAGATAGATGTGCCGAAACCTCGCTTCGATGATTGCTTTTCTCACTAATTTGTTCCTCGCAAAATCACCTAATACCCCCACATTTGACACACAAACTTGATCCACCGCAATATATATATCTACTTAGAGCATTGATTGACTTGGGATTCAGTGAAGGCTGGTGCAGCACTGAGAGAAGAAAGTCCCCGGACGAAACGAGAACCTTTACATCTCACAAATGCAAATAGATCCTCGAGAAACCAATCTCACAGACGCAGCGAGAAACTGTGAAGGACAGAAATATTCCGATCATGTAGCTCTGGCGTAAAGTTGTTTCTGTTCTTCTCCCATTTATTTTTTTTCCACTGACCCCTCCCCCCCTTCACCCCCCCTCCCTGCCAGTCTCAGCTGGGCCAGCAGTCGTGGGTCTGCATGCACTCATAAGTGGTTAACCAAGGACTGCGGCGGATCACCAATCATTTAATGACACGACATGAAACAATACTCGGATGTAATGTAATATCACAGTGCAATCCAATTTCATTATTCCTAGGGGGTAATTGATGGAGTGGGCAGAGGGGGCAGTGACACAGCTAAAACCCAATAAAGGAAACAGAAGTAACAAATTCTGCAGGTGCAGTGATATAAGATGAAGCACCAACACTTTAAATCATCTCGCAGTGTCAAAAAGTTTCATCTGCAGAAGTGTTTGCAGGTGAAAAGAGGATGAGCACTCCTCTCAGGAACAGACAATTCTGCTCATGTGGTAAACTCTTCTCCACTCTCTACAAACACAGCCCCTCCACCACACCTCCCTCGCCAAGCTGTGCAGAGTACGGCCCCCTTACCAAGCCATGCAAGACAAAAACAGGACCAGACTGGACTGGATTCCCCTGGAGGGTGCAGCAGCGATTCTAAGAACATTGTTTGGAAAACAAGAAATAGATGCAGACAGGTACAGTAAGATGCTGGCGATGCACGGTTTCGGCGGAGAGGCATCTTTTTTTCTCTCTTTTTTTTCCCCCCCATGAACTCAGCAATTCCCATTGCGATGTGGAAACAAACTTTGTGCCAGTCCGACACAAAAGAGATTTTCTTTCTGTCAGCATAATTTTCTTTGTTGGATCTGAAGTAGCCCTACAACGGATACGCGCACAGAGTGGAATTCTATTATCTCCCCTGCCTCCCAGAGCACATCGCCGCCAGTGTTATTGTTAGTGTATACACGGTGCGAGGTGGAGACATGTTACAGAAAATGAAACTACATTTTCAATTGAGAATCAACACACGACAGCAGTCTGAGGAGCCCACCCTTTGGACACAGAAGAAATGGCGAAGGCTCAGGGAGGTTATGAGGAGGATGATTGAGGATTTTAGGGGCTTTCTAAGTGTGTGCTTGCCTGCAGTCTCCCAGCACTGAGAGGAATAAAAACTAGTCTTAAATAGATTTATAATTATTGGCTTAGACCCAATTTTGAGATAAGAAATCCTGATTTTTTTATTTTTACTTTTAGAAGGGATTTTTTAACATATCAAAACAGAGAGAGCGGGGCATGATTTTAACAGCAAGTTTACAAGTTTGTGTCGTTCCACTCGTGAGGCAGGCCGTCCATAACGACTAAATAGATAATAATCCAAATGCCTCTGCTGCAATGTGAAATGGATAAATTAGATTTTTTTTGGATGGAGTTTCTGTTAAAAGTCTATAAATGTTTAATATCTTAACTACAGTAGATAACTCTCCTGGTGTGTATATAAGTCCAGATCTGTTTGTCCTTGAGGCCGGCCCTGCTGGCTCTTCCCAGAGGGGCCGAGACCAAAGAGGGATTCTGTTTTCACATCTCCAATCTCAAAAACATCACAGCAGTTTGAGGAGATGTAAAAAGTTAAATTATTATTGCATTTTAAGCAAATGATTTTTACACTGCCTCAACTGTGCACTGCGACGCTCGACATGCTTCTTTCTCAGTACATACTTTGCGGAGGGAAAGTTGCTGGCGGTGCACCACCTCCAGTCTTCATACTTTGCCTCTTAGCAAATAATTGCCATCCAAACTCATGATGGAAGTTTAACGATTCATAAAATAGTATTTTCCGGAATCACTACGTCGCTTTGAGACTGGCGTCTTAATTTTAGGATGGTAGAGGTCGGAAAACATTCACAATGAGTCTAGTACTTAGTAGTCACTGAGTGTTCTGTCTGTCTGTCTGCTTCCTGACAGTATTGTTGTTTGCAGACCTGGCTGTGGTAAAAATGTAAATTGCTGTCTTACAGGGTGGGCCATACGTTTCCATACATAGGAGAATGTAAAATGTATATTTCTTTTATATTTCAGACACCTAAGAAGATGCGTTTGACAAAAGAGCAAAGAATCAGAATTATACTGATGGCTGGATGGGGAAGCAGCCGCATGGTTGCACGAAACTTTAACAGAAAACATGGAGCGAGCATCACACTTGACACTGTGGAAAAACTTATTTGTAAGTTTCAGGAAACTGGAAATGTTGCAGATCAACGACAAAGTAGTTCAAGACGTGCACAGAGTCCCACAAAAAAACAAAAACAAAGGTTGTCCAATATAACCGTTCAAATAAATAGTAAATTGATCAGCGACGTCAGCTACGAGCGTTTAACCAATTGTGAAAAATCTGGATAAATGAATAAGGAAAGGGAATCACTTCTGGTGGCAGTGTAATTTTAGATCAGATGTCTTAAGTGGTGAACAATAAGCTAGATTAGATTCAGTTTGAATCAGTGTGAACAGAATTTAGATGGAGTCACTGTGAATGATGGCAGTGCACGACACCCAGTTGTTGCCATATGTTTTCAATTTTCCATCTAAAATAAGACAATGTCAGCTTGTTGTTTTTGTTTAATCCTGTTTGTTTTAAATGGAGGCAATTAGCAGAGGACGTGTTGTAAACGACGTGTCAAGATATTCAGAGGACTGAAGATTGTATGCGTCTCTCTTAAGTTTGTCATTGTACATAGTGCCTGTCCTTGGAGCTCTCGCAGAGCTTCCAATGTCACCCTGATAAATTAATTGTCTAATTTCTTATGCAGAGGTGCAGGAAAATACAGAAGTGGAGGAATTCAGTGAACAGCGGGGGACATTAATTGAATCCCTGAGTTATTGATTCAACCAAAGTATCACCATGGGAAACCTACAGCCAAGACAAGTTAAGACTCTGATTAGCATTTACTGTAATGGTAGAGCTCCAGTAATTATGTTTGGGTATTCTTACTTTATATCTGTCATCTTTTTTTCTTCCCCAGCAGGTTTTCTTTCACAGATCTGAAATGTATCGTGTAATCACAATTATACTCCATTTCACCCCCCTGCCACATTTGCTTTCTGTTATTTTCTCAACTTTGAATGAAGGCTTCAGGCTTCAGGAGGCTTTGAAATATTTTCTGTAAAATTAAGAGCTAGTAAACATCTTGAAATTTTACTGAGAGGCATCACCTTTGAAAATGTTTGCAGTTAATGCAAAATATTAGGTTTATTTTCTCCTAAGGAAATTGTTTGGTACTGCCCTGTCAGTGTTGTTTTTAAAAATCTGAACTATAGTGCAGAATTTTAATGTTTGCTACTTTAAGACGCAGCGCAACAACAAAATAGTGTCAAACTGACTTGGTCAATGTTGATGTGAAGAAAAATCTGCTAAGGTGCAAATCCAGCTGCCTGTAGTTTTCAACATGGCTCAAATGCCAAGACAGATATCCGCAATAACTAACCTGTATGTTATCCACAGGAGTCCATCGGTTGGGCAGAAGAAGCATTGAAATACAACTTGCATTTTTGGGGTTATATACAGTATATACTGTATACAGTATACAGTATATATCCAAGCAAAACCAACCCAACGTGATATAGAGATATTCTTCTAAAACAAAATTTCTGTTTTTAGCTTCATCCATTTGGTTTTCATTTCCTTTACATTCTTGCGCAACCTTACCATGGTGAGCCTCATTAAGGACGTGACTCTAACTTTGCACTGTATATAATAATAATCAGTTTTACCTCTTAATCCCTCCCATTTGGATCATAAAATTAAAGAGTGTCTGCACTCAAAGACTAAGATCGCGTGAGCAAAAATATTATAGAGATCTGCTAAAATAACAAAAACTATATATATATATATACATATATATGTGTGTGGGCATGTGCGTGTGACCTAAATTTGCACACACACAAAGCTTGCTCATTTATTTCCCAAAGCAGTAAAAGTATGCATCTGCTCTTGGGCCCCGAGCCAAGGGCCGGCACTGGTGTTTTACAACGGGTGGAACTGCAGCGATGGCACTTCCTCGGTTCTCTGCTTCCTCACCACTCTCCCTCCGCCCCCCTGCCCCCTGGGGATCCATGAAGATAAGGACTGAATATCTCCAGATTCCACTTTGCATATATGTTTAATAGCAGCGAAAACATTAGCATCAGTAATTAAAGCAGTAATTTAACGCCATCAACAGGCAAGCTACTTGCACGCTGGAATAACACCAATGAAACACAGTAATTAGCTTTGCTTTGATTGGATGTGAGACCAAGTTCAGGGGATGTGTGTGTGTGCACCTTCGCGCATCTAAATGCTCATTACAAAGGCAGACATGCTTTTTAATGTTCGTCGAGGGTCGGTGTGGGAGATTTTCACAAATGGCTCATGCTTTCACGAGAGTCAGGATTGATTCGTTGCAGCCCACATGTTTATAATCAACATCGATTGCATATGAGGTTGTGTACATACACTCTGTGTTCACGTGTGTTGAATGGGATTTGACATCAGTGTGGACAGTGTTAAACATTGGCCAGAGGAGGTCAAATATTGTCAAAGACTTCCCAGAGGAAGCTAATATTGTCCTGTGTTATCATCCGTATGCTGTAAGCCTTTCTTTCCCTCTAATTCTCCCTAAACTCCAGACTGTAACCTTTCTATCTGTCTGAGACCTCTGGGACAGTAGCCTGCATTCTTTTTCATTAAAGTGCTATGATAGCAATATGGCTGTGAGGAGGTATGATATGTTTTGCTTTTTTCCACTGGCATCAAAAATCGTTAGGAGTGCAAGGAGGTCACTCCGGCTTGTATTTGGCTTTTAATGGCTCCTTAAAGCGAGGCCCCGGGGATGGATGTGTGCACGCACACACACACACGCACCCCCCCGCACACACAAACAGAGAAACTGTAGGATGTCTGAAACCAAGCCAAGACCTTGTTTTGTCTCTCTTTATTTTACTTTTATTTTTCTTTTGCCCAATCATTCTCCTACCTTCTTTGGCCAAATAGCTGCAGCCTTTGATGTATTGCGGAGCACTTTTGCTGGAGCATCAGCGTTATTCTATGATTCTAACTCATTCTGCTTTTATGGTCATCTCTTTCAGCACTTGGTTCGGTCTTGTTATTGACATTTCAAGGCACGCACACCCGTCCACCCCACACACCCCCATTTCTCAAGCTTTGTCTCTATAAAATAGCTATAAGAATTTTTAATCCCTGTTGCGTCACTGCTCAAACTCCACCTCTGACCTCTTTCCAAAGAGCGCTCGGCTCATGTGGCACCCTGCTGGTTCTTCTTGGTATGCTGATAGAGTCTCTGTGCAGAATAATTAAGCATATTGAGTTTGCATCAGCAGTGGGTTGTTATATAGCCAGCCGGGCTTACGCACGCCCTGCATAAACACTCGCTCACAAAGTCACGATGCACACTTTCCCGTGCTACCTTATGTACTTCTATCCATCCCAGCTGACAGCTTGGTAATTGTCCAAGGGTTAACTGGAAGTGGGGGTGTAATTGCATCAGAGTTTTAATTCACCCTAGCCTTCTTATTTATTTACCAAGCCATAGATTTTAAAACGGCATTAATCGTCTCTGTGCATTGGGACAAAGTGGGCATTGACTTGTTGGGTTTTAGTCTATATTTAGTCCAGATAACCTGCAGATAGTTCATTCAGTTGATGCAGGAAGATCTGCGCTTTGATTACATCCAATTGTGGAGTGCAAAAAAGAAAAGAAAATATACATTTGAAGTGTCTTGTTAAAATATTTATACTGACTTTTTCACATTTTGCATCTTTACCAAGTACAAAATCAAAATTTGAGAGGATACTAAAAATAGGTTGTGAGTAAAAATCTTAAGGCTTTTTAACCAGATAATTACATGGACTGTATAAAAAGTCGCATAACCAGTTTTCATACTGACACTAAAAAAAGATAAAAAAATATTCTGGTTTTCAATCAGTTGAACTGATCATCATTTTTGTACTTTTGCTAGATGTCAATATACTAATATGTAACATTCCATTGTATAGCAGAAATGCCTTTTCAAAATTTCACTGAGTAATGCTCAATACGTCACTTGAACATCGAAACAATATGACACAGAAGAAAACCTGTACTGACAGGCCCAAGCACTCACTATGTCTGACCTTTAGGAAGAGTGGCAAGAGGAAAACTATTTGTGAAAGAAAGTCATGCAAAGTCGTGGCTTGCAGTTCGCCACAAAATAAGATGCAGGGAGAACAAACAAGTAAAACTGCACACTAGTGTCAAAAATGCATTCATTTTAGTCTACATGCAAAACACTTTGTGACACAAAACTAACACTACACGTCACTCTGAACATGCTTCACCATGTAGATGGTTCCGGCAATTAGTCAGGGACTTTTATTTTTGCGGGCCCACATCCTGTGTTGCCCCAAACTCTGCTAACTTATTTAAAGATATATAGTGATTGCGGCTTGCTGTTGGCATCTTCCGTACAAATTAATCCAAATATTTGAATCTACTGATTCAAATATTTGATTTTGATTTGATTGCCTGGTGAGTTTGTCATCTGACAGCAGTATTGCTTTTAGGTATGAAACTTCTGCTCGATTGCTCTTTGGAGCGTCGTTTTGCCAGAGTTGTTGGCGCTGTTTACCTGGAGCGTCAAAGGGATTCTGTCACAGCTGGTGCGGCTACGAACGGCCCACTCTCTTTGAAAAGGTAACTTGTTTGGTGCAACAAAGATTTTGTGAGTGTTCTGGCACTTTTGTATTGATGCTGAGGCAGTGAAGTTTAAAATGACGGTGAAATTGGTGAGAATGGAATGTAGCCGCACTTTTAAGTTTGATTTTGCGCAGTATATTTATCTATGTATTTATTTTTTCTCTCTCTCACTCTGCTTGAGTATTTGAGAATTAATACATTTTATTTTTCTTGATTGATATTTTGAAAGTGCACTCTAAATTGATAACTTTAAATTGATTAGCTTGAAATGTGACTGATACTGTTTTTGTTTTACTTTATTTAAATTATGGTTAATTTAACCTGATTATTGAAATGTGTGCTCTTGTCAAAATTATTAGAAATGTAATAATTGCATTTGCATTTAATATGCATAAACCAATTGCCTAAATTTAATATCTATTCCCTTTGTATGTTTATAAAACACTTATTGGGTTTTTCTGACCTTTTTAGGTCGTTTCTTTTTTTATTTTTCCTGTTGGATCAGATCTTCATCTGGATCTTAAGATGGTGAGCTAGAAAAAGTTCAATTGTCTCTCACTGTGCTGCTGCAATTGTCTGTTTTTATCCAAATCACTGAATGTATATATAAACACACCAAAACTAAAAGCACTGCCTCCTGTTTTTCATTCACAACTCTGGCTCGTTTAAAGAGGAATCTCCTGATGCTGCTTTTGTGGCCGCAGTTAGCTGCCTAGCCCATAAATGTTACATTCGCATGGTGAAGCCTGATGGTGGCAGCATCATAATGAGCAGAGGTTTCGAAAACCCAAAACGTAGACCCCAAACTGCAATTTGTGTGATAGAATGGCCCAATTAAAGTCAAAACCTAAGTATTGAAACAACTTCAAACAATGTCCACAGCTATCTTGAGTTATGTTTTGCGAAGGAAAATGGTCACAATTATATAGCTTTTAAATACAAACTTGAAAGGCAACCCAAAAGACAAAAGGTGGTTCTGCAAAGAACGACTCAGGGAAACATATTTCCTCCCATTTCACAAATATGGGTCAGTTTGTATTGGCATATGACAAAACACAGCAAAATCATGTTTGTAGTTGTGAATATACAAAGGTGTTTTTTTTTTTTAAGTTTTAAGGGGTAAAGATACTTTTGCAAGGCACACTCTTTGATAAGAAAAGAGCTGTGCAGCCACACAGAGTTATAAGAATTAATGGTCTTTCCTTATTTAACTGGGTACCATTATATGCAGGTACATGCAGTTATTGGTTGTATAAACTATGACAGGAAAAATTATCATTGTCTATATAACTGTCCTATAGTAAAAATAGATTGTCTCACGTTTTTCAAAACACTGAAAATTACAACCTGAGACCTTGATGCTTGAATGCATTGAATTTTATGACTTCATTTTGTTTATCTTGTTGGAACTTTTTCTTTTCTATCTTTCTATTTTTCTTTTTTTTTTTTTACTTGCGACCTCGAGGAAGCAGCAAAGCAAGAAGGCCTTGGTAATCAAATTTATTTGACAGAAAGTCAACTTAAAAGCTCAGTTGCAGACTAGCCTTTACAGTTCAAGGCTTTGGAGACAAAATGAACCAGACACCAAAATACCTGTATGAGCCATCCTTTTTTTTGGTAAATGTAATTTTCATCATCTATCTTACAAAGATGGCATTGAGAAACATCTTGATTAATTGGAAAACGGTGAAATCTGTTTAAGAATGCCTTCTCTTTTGTGCGTGTGTGTAGGGGTGTGTGTGTGTGTAGATGGGGAGGTTTGCTCACACTCTGCACCAGAATGACACAGGGTGAAGAGGGCTGGGAAATGGGATAAATTCCCAGAAGCAATAGACATCTACGGCTTGATGCTTCTTGCTTTTTATCTATCCAACTGTCTACTAGCCCATCTACCGACACCGAGACATGCACGCACACACTCACTCCTTCACTCACTCCTGAGTCCATCCATCCATCTCTTTGACATGATTGTTCCTCTCTTGTTACTTTATGTTCTAATCCATCAGCTCTGAGTAAAAACGGCAATTACACCAAGCCACTGATGCAGCTAACAGACAGTCAGAATTACGGCATGGCGCATTACGGCAAATTGCTATTAAAGTTCCTCTTTTTTTTACTAAACCAAGCAGAGCAAGTGGAGAGTAATGGACACTCAGTATAAGGAACATCATTAGAAAAGATCTAGTCATCTGAGCTTTTTAATTGCAGATGGCAAATTACCAGACGCTCAGCAGTGTCAGAATCCCAGTTCGGGTTTTCACTTTGTTCTGACAGCCCTTACTGTTGAGATGTGGTTTCAAATTTCTATACGATTGTTACCACAGACCTTCTGCTAGTAACCTATAAACTGGTGGAGAGCAGCACTGGTTATCTAATGGCTTCACATGAACAAATGTGCACTACGAGGTGAGACTCTGAGACTTTCTGCATATAACAGACTGATACATGAAACCCTACAATAACAGTCCCAAACTGGATTACTTAATGCTTAACTGAATAACTTACAAGCACCATTCATAAATGGGGGGAAAAAAAGACAGAGTACCAGACCCACAAAAAGCGTGTTGGAGGAAAGATGAGGGGAAAGGTAAGGTGATGAGTGGTGTCCTATATGCCGATGCTCAAGGAGATAGATTGTTCGCGTGGGTGGAGTTGTCCTTGGTGTGGTACTGATTGTGTATGAGGTTGGTGCTCAGCAGGACAGATGGTGCTAGTGGGCAGATGAGTGAATAATGATGTTTCACCACAGTGCAGTAATTACCTGCTTCTAGGCCTACTCTGCAATCCTCACAGGTTGCATGCACGTGCTCCTGTAAATGGCTTTGCACAGAAATTCATTCACACCTTCATGAATCTTCAAATGCAAATAGACACATAAAGTACACATGGACAAACAAGCAAAAAAAAGGCTCAAAACATTGCTTTTCCGCCTTTTCCACCTTCACTTCTTGGAGAATGCAACACGTAACCATTCATGATGTGGATTGATCAAACTACAAACCACGTTGATTGAACTAATATCCCAAATGGTTAATCAAATCTCTGAAATAAATGTCCAGACTTTGACACCTATGCTGGATGTCATCCCCTCTTGCTTCCTCACTACTTCCTGTTAAAGCTGCAGTACGTAACTTTCATAAAATAGATGGTTTTTACGTATCTGTTAAAACTTTCACTGCGCAGCAATAGTATTATACGAGACAGATAATCTTTGAAGTGATTGATCTCCTCCACCTCCACTCCAGACTACTATTGCAGTCTGGAAAAATGGACCAAGAGGACGGTCTTAGGGCTGTCAATCATCCTTGTGTACTACATGTGCTAATGGCGGAGAAAAAAAAAAAGATCAATCCTGGAAAACTGTTTATCCGCCAGAATCGGTGGCTATGCTAACTTGCCTGAGCATTCATGGCAATGTCTGTTGAGGTGAACCAGCTGTAGGACAGCAGAGAGCAAGGAGGAAATTGTGCAAGAGTGATTGACGGCGCTAAAAGCCTCCTTCTAGCTCTGATTGGTTGTTACTGACGCAGCAGTGTATCAGTCTCACGTTATGCTATCACGACATAGTGAATCTTTTAACATATTTAAAAACTGCATTTTAAATATGTTAACATATTGCAGCTTTAAGGGAGTGGATTTGGTGCAATGTTGGTTTTCTACAACTCAGATCTTTCTATTGTTGTGCATGAAAACTTTTGCATAACACAGTTTGTTGGATTGATTGATCATACCCTAAAAGCTTTGACTGTCAAGCACAATTAAATACAACATGGAAAATCTTTTCATTTGCCTGCATTCGTAAAAACTGGAAGGTTTTAACAAAAACATTTTGCATGTGGCTGACAATAGCTACTGAAGCAGAAAGTATTTTCTAGTAAGTATGTGTGGGGATAAAATTATGCTTGGTGTCCCTTTAATCTTAGCTGTATGGAAGATAGAAACAGATTTGGATCCTAAAGTCACGTTCAGGACACATGGAGCCAATATTGCACTGAAAATGTTGGAATTTAATCGTGAAGACCACCGTCGCGCGCTTGCTTTTCAAATATTGTTTTGGTAAGAAGGCCAATGGCTGCTGGCAGCTCTCAGTCCCTCTGACAGCTTGGCAACCATGTGAGGTGAAGGTGACGGAGATTAACTGATTAAATTCAGGTAATGAAATTGTACCTGAATGGAGAAAATGTGCAGCAAAAATAGTAAATGAAATGAAAAATGGAGCAATTAATTATCAAGGGATTTGACTGATATAAAGCCAATTTCATTAAAATAGTCATGATACGATGAAAACAGCTATGTTTCATTTTTCCTGTTTCGCAATTTCCATTTCTCATCCACTGCAAAGTTCCCATTCATCATTTCAGGGCAGTGGCCTAAAGGAGAGCAGCAAGAAGAGAAGTGATAAAAAAGTGAAATTAAGTGAAATATACAAGAAATTTATTTTTTTTCCCCTACATTAAGTCTATTTATCACTGGTTTGTCTTAGTGAAATGCCACTTTAATTTTCCATCTAATTTCTTCTGCTCTGAAATACAATAACAATTAAAACCAAATATATACAGAAGAAAAAAGCCCTCTGCATGTGTTCAGGTCAGATGTTTCATTAGTTGAACCATTTAGTAAACATCTTGTACCTGGTTATGAATTTATCTTCAAATAAAAAAAATAAAATACTTAATGATTGCTTACAGCAAACTTTACAAACTGCTCCCAGATCTCGCCACTTTATTCTCTGTTCATTTAACAACGTGCATTGTTTGGGAATTTCAGGAACATCTTCCGGAATAGAAGCTGCCTGGGTGTCCACATTGACATGAGCAGACATGCTTTTACAAGGTGATCAGCTAGCTATTTTGCGCTGGTTCAAAAGTTTACATTTTGGCATGTTGTATTCTGTGGTGGCAGCTCCCCTTAATCAAAGTTATCTGATGCAAAGTCTCACAAATTGCACACAGGATCTAACTTCAGAGCTTGTAACAGCAATCAAATTCACTTCTACCACAGCTAATGACATATATAGTAAACATAGCTTATGCTAATGAACCGGGTGGGGTGGGGGGGATGATTCGATGTTGTAATCTTAAATTGCAGTTCAGTAGCAAAAGTGAAAGGTGCAAATGAAAATTTCCCTTTGAACATAATTTTATGCTTCATATTTGTTACTGTAACTATCATTATGTAACACAAATCCCTTAACGATTTTCGGATAAAGCATCCAACAGTATGATCCCTTCTCAATTATTGCCACCTTTGGTAAATATACGTCAAATTCTTTTGTTTTCGAAAGAAATGGTTGTTATGGAGACTTTGCTGCAGGTCTCTAACGGAGAGCTTCAGTAGATTTTTGCCTTATTTATAACTTCTTCACTGTAAAGACGAACCAGGGAAGTAGTTTAGGTGAGCCGCTATTTTCTTACAGTTATTTCTTGACTGTAGAGCAAAGGCAGAAACAGTTGATGTTTAGAAGCATGTTATCAGTTCGCAGAGTGTGTAATGCTATTTTCAAACACCACATATATCTAATAAGATTAATTTAGGACAAGAAACAACCCCTCTTTTCTCTGTACTGGATTTTCTATGACTATCCAAATTGTAAACTGTGTACTGCAATTTTGGTTTTCAAGTGGAAAATGAGATATTATGGTTTGGAAATGATTTTTTTGGCCAAATGTTTCGCATTGTTCACAAATCCTATTAGAAATTCTTTATGAAAATTGCTACGGCCTTCCACAAAACATAAGCAGGTGCAGATGAGTGTAGATTTTTAGGTTCTCTCTGGCAAGGTCTACATTATTGGGGACCATCTAAAATTCACACAAAATAATTAATAACCCTTATTATTTTGGTTGCAGTACCAGACTGTTGTCTGGGAATAAGAATGGCCTGACTTGGACTCCTGGCTCAAGGCCTTTCTGAATGAAGTTTGCATCTGATTGCATAACATTTACATCATGGGACTGCAAAAAGTCACAATTTACTAATTGAAAAGCCCTAAACATTTTGATATAGAAATGTGGGGTTAAGGAGAATTTGGCACAAAAAAGATTTTGAAATTGATGCTTAAAAAATTGTATCTTCACTCAATAAATGTACTCAAATACAAGTTTGTATCATGTTATTCAGTGTGAAGACAATGAAGGAATGTTGCATTAACATAAGGCTTTTTAAACATCTTTACCAGGGCTGCTAATCATTCATCAGAGTGCTGTGCAGGATCACTTTCCCAATTAACCAGCTCTGTTTTTTTTTGTTCCTAGTTTTAATTGCCATTGTGGTCGATGAGAATCTGAATGAAACGGAATATCTCTCATCATTATGATTGTTATATTAAACGGTTGCGCAATCAACCATTAATTAGTATTTGACAAGTTTGTTTGCTATAGAAACTTTAATAGGATCTGTCGTGAAAATGAGTTTTAGATAAAGGACTGAGGGAGATAAGATGGGCATTGTTTTCGTTTTGGAAGTGAGAAAATGCAATCATCCGGCAGGATCTTTGTGATTAGGCCTAACTATGGATGAAACAATGTGCAGTTCTGAGCCTGCCAAGGCACTGGCCTGTCAACAAGCTAGGCTTAAGGTGGAAATCTGCACCCTCCTCTGATCCCCCTCTCCCTCTCTGGGGGAGAGCTATCCACATCTCAAAGGCCACTGAGTCACTCACTCAAACCCAAGCTACTTTCAGATGGAAGCCGAGTTGCAAACTTCTCCGTCCTTTTGATTTCCACCTCTTTTCATCTCGACTCCCTCATCCCCCTCCCAACGGGGATGGGATGTTGGAAGACTTGTTGTAGATATACCGTAGGCTCTCATCAACACAACAGAGCTAAGTCATATCTGTTAGGAGCATCACAGAAAGCTCCCCAAAGCAGGGTTCTACTGTTGCTGCAGAGCTGTCTGAGCGAACTGCTGCACTGGTTTGAAAGTAAGTGGACCACCTGTGTTAAAAGCAAACGCTGCAGCAGTTGAAAGTACATTCGCTTTCAACGGTGTCCAACCGCAAGTCCTTGAATCCATATTTTACGATCAGCGAGACCAGGACTTGTAGCAGATATGAATTTCAGTTTCTGATTTTCTTTGGAGCTAAGTGATTCAAAATCCAACAGCACTGTGCAGAAGTTCAGACTCACCTGTTCAATATGAATGAATGAATGAATGAGGGGACTGTGCTTTCACTGTTTCTGTTATTGTCGGTCATGGTGTTACACCAACATCAAAAACTCTGTGGCAACTTTTGAATCTACTTTTGACTGCATTATGTTCACTTTCAGTCAAATGTGTGTTATGTACTTAAATGTATGATTTGTTGGAACTAAACTGAAAAAAATAAAGATGTCGGTCAATTAAATGATACAAGATTGGAGAAAGTAGATTTTTATTTTAATTGGTGCATTTTAAGTTTTATTTACTGGGCCATTAATATTTATTATTTATATATATGTTTCTGCTTTTGTCAGTTTCAGTCCTCCCTATTGAGAGTCTGGTAAAGGAGTTTATTAAATGACAGCTTTTCAGGTTCCTTATACATTTTTAAACCGTGTCTCACTTAATACCTAAAGGAATTTCCTTTTTTCTATCCTTTTATGTTTGTTGGTTTATGCAGTCAATTTCCTGCATAAACCCAAAACATTTCCATCATTTTGGCAGTGCAAAGACTTCTGGGACAAAGTCTGCTATCGAGTGTTTCACCACAAAACAACTTAAAAACATAATGGCAAACATTTTAGTATTTAGTCTGATTTAAATGCAAAAAATTGTATCTGTAGGCAAACCTACTAACTGATTTGCTTACTGTGAAACTGTTAGTGACATATTTACAATAATTTGAAGTAAAGAGAATGACAGTAGCCTCTGCAGCAAATTTAACTCGCACTTTCAAGTAAACAAAGGGAAACTTTTATAAGATTAAGTTTTCAACATATCTTAGAGATTTGACCATTATTAAGATCATGAAAATATGTAGACTGAGCCCAAAAATACCAGTAAAAGCAGGAAGCCAAGAGGACCTTGTGGATCCTTCAAGGACAATTAGCTGAAATAAAGAAAATAAAACAAAAGAACTTCCTGCTTGCCACTTAAAATGTTTCTAATGAGTGTCAATTGGCACTAAGCATTTTATTTAATAGCTATTTAATATATTTCTTAAATGATACTTAACACATTAGAAAAATTGTTTTGTTCTTGACTGTACTGATTCATAAAGCCATTTTGACCCAAACTTTATTACTTTACCCATGGAAGCAGCAACTGTATGAAAAAAAAAAATTATGATGCTGTAGTTTCAAGTTTCTTTCAACTCACTAAGTGCATAACTTTTTAAATCTTTTAATTTTTTTTGCTGCATGGCTCTGGAAAGTGAAGCTAAAGAGTTTTGCTTCAAAGCAAGCACAGGTGAGCCTTGTACTTTGAAGAGCTGAAAGGTACACATCAGTGTAAGAGCGCTTCTGGGCCTCCTTCTGGACTGATCTGTAGCTAAAGTGGCAGGTCTGATCCTCTAAAGGTCATCCATGACATCAGGACTTTGCTGTTTTATGCTTGATGTATATTCGTACTGATAGCTGCATCTCTGCTGAAAACTCTGTCCGCTCTCCCTGGCTGTAATTTCCAGACTGCACTTACTTGGATGAGGAGATGAGCCTGTTCAGAATGAAACCTCAGGTATTTAGTGCGTCTCAAAGGTCAGTCCCCCCTCACTCAGTCTTTTTACTGCTGACCTGTCTTGAGTGAGCAATAAAAGCTTTCAGGCTGTCCTGCTATGCAGCTGGGGATATGTATGTATTTATGGTTATGACAGCTTATGCAGAAGGTGTCCTTTCACCGGAGGTAGAGCAGGGACAAGAGAAGCCAGAAGTCAATGCCGACCACAACTCTTCTTATACTGATTACAGGCCACATTCTTGTCTGCATTTTAGTTGCTCCAGGGTTGTTGAAAAGTGCGGGAAACGTTCTTGTCAGTTTCATAACACATTTGAAATACAGACATTCTTATCGCCGACTCTTTTGGGACTTTATCAGGTTTGCAGATTGAAAGAACGACACTGATGCCAGTTTTTCCTTGCATTACAGCTTCATCAGATTAGATTGAGAGTATCTATGAACACCAGCTTAAATTTCTTGCTGTACATTCTCAGCTGGATTGTAAATCTGTATGGGGACTCTCTGCAGCATCTTTGATTAAAATTCTCCCTTGGCCTCTGAGTTTAGGTCAAAGGTCATGTCCAAGTAGGTTGGCGGTCATAATGTACCTTTAATATTCTCAGGGATGACTGAACATCTCAGTCATCTTTTGGGGTGTTGTTTGTAATCAACTTTATTGGACTTTATTTACTAAATTATAGGACTTTTTAAGGGAACAGGTCACATTGTATTTTATTATAGGGTATGTAAACTTTGAGAGGACTGAAAACAAATGTACTAAGGATTTTGTGTTATTAAAGCTGCAAGTTCAACAGCAGCTCCTTTTTATAGTCAATACATTTTATTGAGCAAATGGCAAATATAAGTTTGAGTGAAAGATCTGTTCCAAAGGATCAGTTCCTAAAATGAAACAGATGCATATAAATGTGCAATAATAAATTTGACCCTGCTGAGGACAATGTCCTATGTTACGTCACAGGTCAGTGACACTTGGTGGAAATACACCGTGTTCCAAATTATTATGCAAGTGATATGTTCTCAGATTTTATTAAATGGTCAATGCAAATGATGATCAGTATAATTTTCAAGTCATGAACTATTACAGTATAACTCAAATTTTACTGAACAAAGCTCCCCATGAGAACAGAATATATATTAAAATTAAACAAACAAAAACATTTTTAAGCATCTGACAGGAAACAAGGGGACCCACTTCAAATAGTCATGCATCAAATATCTTAAACATAGACATTTATGATGCTTTCACTAATATTTTTCAGAATCCCACCCCTCTCACAACAAGAGAGAGACATAAAAAAGAAGTGACAAAGCATTTCTTCAGTGCAGAAGTCACATGCTGTGAATGATTAGAAAGATATATTTTGGCCTTCAGTTTCTTTTAGTCTTGCTTTCTGGTTATCAGGGGAAAAAAGGAATGAAAAGGGTGAGAGCTGTTTGTTTTCCTTTTCTTTTTGCTGTCTGTTCATTTTTCTCTAATGGGTTGTGGGTAAAGGGTCTTTAGAGGGGATGTACAAACATAAAATTTTTTCCCTCTATGAGCCCAAAATAGCCCCATGCTCAGCCTACCTGCCTGCAGGTATGTACACACTGCATCCGTCCAGAGTGCTTCAGCAAACAACAGGATGCCACTCTGTCAAACTAAAGAGTAAAGCAGCCTGGCCACTTTCAGGGCCTTCGGTTGATGTTAAAAAATTTTTTTTCTGTAATTGGTGAATGGGAGGGGGGGCTCAAAGCTCTGAGTGCTCTAATATCGGCTGCAGGTACAGCAACGACTTGATGGACTTCACCACTACAGCCGGGTTAATCAAGAATTACAGAGGATTCTTACTGCTCCGCTGTGACTTCACTTCTGTACTGCTGTTTCTCTTTGCTTTGTATAGAATTTCCTCTTTCTGCACAGAAGGTTGGAATTCAGTGGCGCTTTTGCTTCAGCCTTTGCAAACTATGATGTAGGGACCGCCACTGCTGCCCTGTTTCAGCGAAACCAGCGCACAAACACAAAATCTGTCTCTTTTACCTCACCGCCGGCTCCGTGTTGTGATGAAGGCTCTCTCTCCCTCCATCCTTATTACCAGAAGAAAGAGGTCGGTGCAAGTTCATGCTTGCATCACTCAGACCCTGACAGCTGCGGCACTTTCCGTGAAGAAAACGGAACAGACGTACGAGGAGAGGGGATGAGAGAAAGAAAAGACATGATTCTAGTTTATGGGGATGTGGGTGTGTGTGGGGGGGGATTACATCCAAAGGAGCAGTCCTGTCTGCTGCTGCAAGCTGTTGTTGGCATCAACTGGAGCAGTCAGTCAGGCAGCCATCTGAGTCTTGTCTGCTTTTACTTGCCATTTAGATGTGGAGGCATGGGAGAGGGGAGGTATGAGATGTTTTTCACCAGAGGAAGTCTTGGACTTGCACCCCATGTCAAGAATATAAAATGAAATGTGTAGTTTGTTATAAGCCATATACAACTCTGGAAAAACATTAAGGGATTACTTTAAATAGTTAATTTCTCTGATTTTACTTTTCATTGGTACATTGTTCTTTTATTCTATGAACTACTGACATGTCTCTGAAATTCCAAGCAAAAATAAAGTATTTATTTGCAGGAAATGAGAAATTGTCAAAAAAAGGTGCTGCCAGACCTCAAATAATGCAAAGAAAACAAGTTCACATTTATTTAGGAACAATGATACTAATGTTTTAACTCAGAAATCAATATTTGATGGAATAACCGTGTTTCAATGGGGTTCAGTGCAGTGGTCTTTTATTTTCTTCCAGAGTTGTATGTGACACGGAAAACATGTTGAAGAAGGTGCCTTGGTGAGTTAAATATAAATAACTAAAATGCACATCTGACATTACCTTTAACACACTGTCACCACAAAAACAAATAATAAGGGAAGCATCATGCTGTGGACACGTTTCCTACAACAGGACAAAAGAAAAGTTGGTTAGTGTGATGTTGATTTCTCAAAGTACTAAAGGAAACATTTACAGATATTTTTCATTAAATCTCAGTTTGAATCATTTTGCTATATTTTGCCTCCAAACATGCAAAGCTGGTAAAGTGATCACTCCACAAAGTATTTATCCAGGGGTGCTGAATGCAAATGAATAAAACATTTTATATATGTATGTAGGGGTGTATGGGTGTGTAGGTGTGTGGGTATATATATATATATATATATATATATATATTTAAGAAAGCGCTTCCCATTCCCCAGCTGCATGCAGATGGACTTGGTAGATGTGTTACACTGGATACCTCTCCTTGCACAACCCGCCTCTCTGTGATTATCGAAGGAACAGGATTCAAACTCACACCCTTCAGCTCCACAGTCACCTGCTCTGCTGCTTGAGCCGCTAACATCTCTGTTAATACAAAAACATGTTAAAGAATAAAAATAAAAAAACGTCTACACAAGTTAAAGGTTCCAACAAGACACAAAATGACAAAGCTCAAATATGTGTGATCATTTATTTCAGTGAAAACATAAACATTACATAAACACACAAACTGACATGTTTTCAAGACTTTTTTTCTGTTAAATATGATTTTTTTATTTGCTTACAGCCAATTAAAACACAGCACTTAAGATGCAAATATGACATCAGAGCAATAAAAAACATACATTAATATAGAAATGTGGGCTTAATGAAAAGTATATTAAAAGGTTATTTTCAAAAAGAACTTTAAATCTGATCTGGGGAGATATTCTAGTTAGTTAAATATGAATACCTTACTCACTGTTCAACATTACAGAGTGTAGGAGCTGGACATGAGAGGTTGTTTTTTTTTTTTTTTTTGCCCACTTACCTTTAAAGTATTTGAGCATTGAGTATTGAGATTCTGCCTCTGCTGCTCTATTCTCAGCGCACCTGCAGGGCATCTGGCTTGCTGCTGAACATATGTTAGCTGTTATCCCTTCCACATTCGATCAATCACTTCCTTATTCAACAAGACCTCTGTTTTCAATCGTCTCTCCAGGACTTTGCCTTCCATCCTTTCCACTCTTGACTTCCTTTCCCCGTCAGTTAGCTCAGCTCACCCCCGTTCTTTCACACCCTGCAGGACGCGAGGGTTTCTGCTGAGATACCCAGGCCTGTGTTACTTTTTAAAAATCTTTCATCCCCCCAGGTAACCACACCTTCCCCTCTCGCCTACCCTTGGCTGTTGTCCTCCTCCTCTTCTGCTGAAAGGTATCGGCCACAAAGAGAGTCGCGGAGCAACACAGAAGTCCTCTGCTCGCCTGAAGAGACGCGCAGATGGGGAAAGGCCAAACTTTGTTTTACTATTGACGTAATCCTAAAAGCTTGTGCCTGCGAAGCCAGATCAATTTTCTCCACCTTATTCTGATATTAAAAGCTGGCCTGAGGGCTAAGAAGGCCTGATCCCTCCCCCCCCAAAATAGCTAAAAAAAATATAGACAGAGGCAGACAGAGACGCACAAATGCAACCCAGTTTCTGGAATAATCTCTTTCTGATAAAACATGCACCAGGTATGAATTTGATTTTCCAGTGCTGTCATTAATAGATGAGCTTGCCGAGGCCCGGGACTGAGGCCTGTGGAGCAGGCAGGCGCACCGTAATATCCATGGACAGGAGCGAAGATATAGACAATCACGGCTGCTATGAGCAACACTTCATCACTGTCACGTTTGGGCAGAATTCAATTTGCGGATGTCGAACTCGCCCCCTCTGTCTTTGCGTCATGTCTGAGGAAAAAAGACACCGGCGTACACACGTGTACCGCTGCCCCCCCCCCCCAAAACCCTGCCTCAAAACGCATTTGCAAACATCGCACGGTTGTTTATTATGTATTTGTTTTACAGTGAAAAGCATATCAACTAAAGATAACAGTGTTGTTCAGAACACTGAGGGAGCTGGGGAGTAAATGCACTCTGAATATCTGCTGCTCCATATGTGCTATCAGCAGGAACTTTTCAGGCTTAGAGCTGCTGCACTGTATCCTACATACATCGAGAGGAGAAACAAGCTTATACTTGGAAGAAGAAGGAGTAAAAAAAAACAAAAGTTAAGTAACCAAGTGAGTAAGCAAGTAAGCAAATGAATAGATGAATAAATAAAACCAAGGAGAGATGCTTTTTCCCCCAAGTACATTATGCACAATGTGTAATCAGCAATCAGAGGGATCTTTCATTTCGAGATAAGGCTTTGAAAGAAGCTTAATGTTCATTTTCTCACAAACAATAAAAATAAATGTGTATAATTTAAAAAAGAAAATTACAGGCCAGAGAATTGTTGATTAAAAATATTACAAACCCCCCCCAAAACATCAGCAGTTGTTATATCAAGCATCGTTTTCGTTTAAGATATTGTCCTGTGATGTATAATGTGTAGTTATATGTATGTATGCCATTGTAATTTTTTTTACAATAATATTTTAAAAAAAAAGAGTGTTTCCCATACTGGCAATATTTGCTGTGTTGCCAGTGCGTGGGTTGACTATTGCTGAAAAAAAGCAAATATACAGGTTCATTTAAAACGAGGCACATCGGAGAAAGACACAACAAACAAACCAGCAGAGAAACAAACAATTTCCAGCTTTAAATTGACATTTCAAACTTTTAAAATCAGGTTTCCAGAAGTTTCTAACAGTAATGGTTCACAGATGTCATATCAGAGCAATATGTCCTAATATACAATTTTACCTTCAATTGTAACATTTGTACTCTTTATCTCTCTCTCTGAAGTACATACAAAATAAATATTTCTAACTAGATAAGCCAGGAAAAACCTTGCTTTTGTCAGTACACCTTATCAATTCTACCCGGTGGAGTAATTGGAGAGTAAAGTAAGTTAAGAAAACAAAAGTGCCAACATTTAAATGGCCATAACTTAATTTTTTATTTATTTGTTATTTCTATGTGTTTGACGTCATTAGAAAGCTCAGAATCCACACGTTCAGAATCTGAAGATAACTCAAAACGCCCCAGGGGACGTGCTCCTAGTTTTGTCTAGCTGGTCACATATGTAGACATCTATACTTGTTACTATTAAATATGCAAGTGTGACAGCAAAGAGCCAATAATTACATTACAGTGCCTCATCTCCTGCTGAACTGTGCACTGATGAAGATTAAATCATCTCGGCTCCACCTGACAGCAACATTTTGTGATTATTTCAGCTAATAATCATATGACCATGTATTTAGAGGGCTGCCATAAAATATATCCCATTGAGGTTTGAGCTGGGGACTGTTTGGCCATTATTGATTATTTTAAAAGGAGAAAAAAACCCACAACATGATAGAGTCGTAGCAAACTGAACTCTGTCCTGATGCATTGCTGTGCTTTAAATGACTCAACCCTCACCATTATATTCACAATCTGCAAAGCGGGGGCGCATCATTAGTGTCACAGAGACTTTACATGACCTCACATGTAGATCTGAGTTATAAGATGTTTTATGTAAGCCAACATAAACTGCAAAATAAGAAAAACAGCAACTTAACTTTTTTTTTTATTAGTATTTTAAATTAGCTAGCATGGACAAAGAGATTGAAATTCTTAACAGCCCACACACACGCCATCTGGTATAGTTCATTTGATATGACTCTTCCCTTTTTACTGTTGTGTGTATGTTTTCTTTCATGTACAGGCCACATTTTTGAATAAGGTATGATGAGTAAGGAAATGATTACTCGTAGTTACTAACCATGAGACACAATCTTTGTGACTTGCATTCAAAAGAAAGTTGGACAAACTTAGTCACCTCCACAACGTAATTACTCTTCCTGGTGGGCTTTCGTACACCTGGACTCCAAGAACTTTCCGAACAGGAAGCCTCTGGGCTGTGGTTGTAATTTGACAGCGTACCATTTCCCCGTTAACACCAGAGCACGTTCTTTCCACCTGCAGAGGAATCTCGACTGAGCCTTCAAATCAACAAGCTGAGAAGCGCTCCCGCTGCTTGGTCTGTGTTTATAATTTATTGCATGCAATGGATTGTTTTTCTGTCCGTGAATTGACACAATAATGGCTGCCTGTGATGCATTCGACCACTTTGCTTCTTACTTTCAAATCAGCTAACATAATAGGTGGTGATTACGCCAACTGAGCAGCACTGCTGCGGCAAATATTTCCTCTAAAGAATGGGACTGTTTGTGGCTTTTCAGCCCAACACAAATGGAATCGATTAATAATTGCCTTTTCTTCCCCCAACAATGATTAGTTATTTTATGCTGCCGTTTGTGTCCTGTTTGATTTGTGTGACTGTTGACGCAACGCTGATGTCTGTGTGTGCGCACCCAGAGACTCAAGCCCTTGATTTGTTGCGTTGGTGGCTGGGAAATGTATTCTTAATTGCGCTGAAACCTTGTTACACCCGCAGACTGGCAGGTCACAAATAACTAGCCAGCTGCTCTCTGGCTTGTTCGCACACGGGGAGACAAAAATAAAAGATGGATGCATGAGAAAATGTCTGTGCACAAAGGGAAAGGAGAATTTCAGGCTCACACCAATGAGGCTGCAGGTGTTGTGAAGTCGGGCCTGAATGGGCATGTGTGAGATTTGAACTTTTTTTTTTTTTTTGGACAAAGGAGAGTCCATTTTCAGATCTTTTGTTTTAGATTTATCAACTATGGAGCATTGCAGCGTATTGCCATAGCCAAACACAACGGGAGGATGATTTAGTAAATTTTAAATTACCATAAAATAATTGATTTTATTGCACTTTTCCTGGGTAGAATGCTACCCAGCTCTGGCCGGTTTACATTGAGGTATTAAACAAGTGAAAAGGCATTTTCCTTCCAACAATCATGGAATACGCTTGACTTTAAGTGACGGCATACTTGATTAGATTATACAAGCAAATTAGCTAAAGAGCAGCCAAATAGGACGTCAATTTTAAATCTTGAAACAGATTCAAAGTTAGATTCCCAAATCTTCAGCTCTAACCAGCTTTTCCATCTCTGCAGGGAAAAATATTCTCTTAGCATCATGCTACCACTACCGTGTTTCACATTGTACGTGTTTAGCGATATAATGATATTTGCTAGGCACTTGCTTATGTTTCATTTGTAAACTCTGGGACAGAAAGTAAAACAGTGAAAGTAATACTGCTACTTGTTTTTGCAGTCTTCCACTACCTTTAAATTATACATTCAATAAAGTAAAGAATTAAACTTCCACTTTCCTCTATGGAAATATGTACTTCGCCCACTTTCTTTTTGTATGTTTTTCCAGCCTTTCCTTGTGCCAGTGGAAGTTATTCCTTTGTGTTGGTGCATTCACTAACTAAAAACAAAACAAAAAACATCCTATATCTGTTAAAAAAGGAAAACAAATGTCAGGAGTTTGTTTCGGATTCTTGTAGCGGTATAGTTTTACAGTGTTGCAGTGTTGAAACAAATATAAAGATGGACCAGGAACAGTTTTCCCCATGAAAACAATAAGTAGTGCACTGAATTGTAGTGGTCAATCCAATACTGAAGAAAAAAAAAAACCCCACACACATAAGTTGAAGCTTGTTTAAAGTTTGCTGCAGAAGATTTTGGGCAGGTCAGTGAAATACAGTCTGTTCCAATGAGGCCAAAGCCGAGGTCTTTGGGTGCCACTACACACACCGCATTAGGAGAAATACTGCTTCTGTATATCATCCCAAGAAAATCAATGTCAAAACCATCAAGGTGCTGGGTCTCTGAGAGTTTAAGTTACTGGCGGACTTCAAATAGGATGAATGGAGAACTGCACCAGGATGTTCTTCATAAGAATTTGAAGAAACAAGTGGGAATTTCCCAGCAAGACAATAGTCCCAAACAGACAGTAAGGCAAACTTTTAATTGGTTTGTGGAAAAGAAAATCTATTCCTCTGGAATGGACCAGTGACCTATCCTGTATCCAACTGGATTTTATAGAAGTGTTTAGAAGAAGGATTTCCTCAATTATTGAAGACCGGTTATATGCAAAAACTGATACGCAAGTGACTCCATACAGGAGACGTCTTTCAGTTGTCATTACTAAAAAATGGTTTTCATACAGTAGGCTGGTAAAACTGTTGATTCAGCAAGGTACTGCATTAATGTCAACTCACAAAAAAAAAAAAAAAAATTAAGAAATAAATAAAATAAAAAATCAGGCATTGTAAAATTAGGCATGCCACTGCGACAGTTTGAGGGTAATGCTGGGTGTGATTTTAATATCAGTGATCAGAGAGACTTTATGGATTTCCTATTTGTCTTACTGAGGCCTAAGTACATTCAGCATAATGTTGACGTTCCGTCTCACAGAACTACAATTCATCTTTTTAGTTGAGAAACTTCCAAATGCTTCCAGGTTTTAGTTTTGGCTTTTACACACTTTTGATGGGATAATGTTGGAAAGTAGCAGAGAGTAGGAATGGTTCTTCTCTCCGTGAATCTGTCTTCCTTGTCCTCGTGGCCTTTTGGCTTCCCTGTAGCTGAGCCAACACACTGGAAGTGTTGATGCAAGCATCTCCATTTGTTGCACAAAGTTTACACAGGGTTGCACTTTTATTCACTGTAAATGCTTGATCGATGGTGGCATTAAATATTAAATAGACAAACTTGGGGGTTCCTGTTAAATTCTTTTAACGTGACAAGCAGCACAGACAGCAAAAAATAAATAAATAAAAAAAAGAGAAAAAAAATATTGAATTTTTTTTTTTTTGTTTAAATCATTCTAGACAAAGAAATTTAGAACAATTTGTATTTGCAATTTGATGCTTGCTCTGCACCAAATGTTTCCTTCATAGTGTCTGATTAATCATGATTAAAGTCTTCTTTGAGTCAAATATGAGTGAGTGTCACATTTAAATTCAATGCTGAATCTGTTCAGATCAATTGTAGTTCTGTGAAGGAGACAGAACTTCAACATTATGCTGAATGCACTTAGGCCTCAGTAAGACAAACAGGAAATCCATAAAGTCTCATTGATCACTTCCTAAAGCTGGAAGAAAACAAGAAATACACTCTATATATGAACAAAATTATAGAATAAAACTAGCTAAATTTCATTGTTTCAATGTAAATGTTCTTGTGATATTCTCTTTTAACGGTCTCCAAGTGAGGTACTTATAGTTTAGATGTGTCTAGAACCAGCAAACCAGTCACTTCTCAATGGAAACCAAATTTGGACCTCAGCAGGTGCAGTTCCCACACTCCCAACACTCACTGCTGTCCGGCAGGTGGGTTACCCTCAAACCCCTCGCCTCAGAAAGTTTGGTGAGTTTCTCACTTGGAATTTTTAAGTGAATTGTAAAACAGTACAAGAACTAATCTTGTTGGATAAGCTTAAAAGGAACTTTAAAGATTCAAAAGCAACTGTAGGAACAGGAAAAAGAACAAAGAAAAAAAGCAATTATGCTCCTGAATCTTAAAACAAGAGGATCAATCTTGTCTTTTGATTCCAGTCAGCTCTCTACTTAGTTCTGGTTCTGTGTCTCTGTCAGTCTGTCAGCCTATCAGTCTCTGACTCTCCTCTTCTGACTCGTTGTTAGCCAGCACACAGAAGAGTGCAGCGAGGGGAATTTAGGAAAGTCTGTCACGTTGCATTAGACAGATGTTAGGCAAATTAGATTCCAATATTTTTTTTTTCAGATATTATCTAAGTTTTAGAGGGAGGCAACTCTGAACCAAACCTAGAAAAGTTCTACAAGAGGCAGGAGTCCAAACATTATTCCGTACTTTTGACTGGCCACACAAGTGATTACATGATAACAGTGCATATAGATGTGATTTAAACTGAACAATGTGGAATGGTCGATTGATTGAAAAAAGGTACTTGGAGTTCAGGAAATGGGTAGACCTGCGGATCTGATTCCCGGCGGCTGACTTGAACACTGGCCTCACTAAATGTTGAATATGTTACAGAGATCCTCCAGTCCCGCCTCTTCCTTCTTGTTACGGCTGAAACTCACCGTGTAGGTTATCAGCTCTGCGATACAAGACTCACAAAATTGACTCACTTCCACACTCCAAAAGTTAGAGCAAATTATAAGGTACTTTAGGGTTATTTCAAAATCCCTCCTGGGTTCTAAGTTAGTAAAATAGGATCTACTAGTTCAAAAAGCATACCACAATATATATTAACAGATGTTTAATGAAACTGTTTTCATGACAATGTCATGGTGATGAAGATTGCATTTGCAGGTGCATTGATAATTTTTTTTTGGAAGTTTGTCTGTGTTGTTTCAACAGAATTAGGACTATTTTCCCCTGCCGAATCCAAAAATGAAATCCTTTTTTCTCCATCAGGTCAAGTTTTTATTCTAATTTGATTTAGAGAAATCCTATCTTTTGACCAAATTGATGACATTTTTGTCACATTATCAGCTCATTTCCATTAATATTTCTCATCAAAAAATGCTTTCCAACAGAATGTATTAATTAAATGATGCACAACTTGGATTTCTGTAAATTGAGTAATAAACGCTGACAAGGGTAAGTACATGTAAATCAGGGGTGTCCAACCTATGTCAGGGCATGAATGTCCGTTTTTTCAAACGCCTTATATGCTCGGCAGCAGGGATATCTCTCGTCAGAGTCCAACAGTAATCGGCCATCATGACTGCATCCCAGCATCCCAAACTAATATGTAGCTTAGTTCAATGTGATTTAATATGAATTACCCTAAAACAGTTAAAAACCCCACACAATGTTTTTTTGGTTGTTGACCAGTGTAATAGGATAAAACAGATGTTTTAGCCTAATTTAATGTCATGAAGGTATTTTGCATTGTCTTGTTCAGGGTGTTAAAGGTGCACATCTATGCATTTATACATACCCCCAAAAAACTATAGTTGTGTAATGACAAACTGTAGGAAAACTCAAATGATTTGGTTTGACATGGCGCTCCACCTCATGGTGATGAATAGACGAGGAAAGTAATTCTCCCACCTTCTTGATCAGGTAGTTTCAAAATAATGCACAAGGGACAAACTGCAAAACTGTCTCATTGATTTCCAACCTTGCTCATATATCGGTGATTACGAGCAGTATTGGAGTGTTGGTCTAAATTGAAATGACTGATGTTCATTGGCTTGCTAATAAGATAATACCCTAAAGTCGCTGCAGGTGGAATCCAGCGCCTTGCCTGTTTCCTCTCTAAGGAGACGGGAGGGGCGAGCGGGAAGACGGATGTGAATGTGGTGGCAATGTGGTTTGGAAGTATTAAGAAAACAGAGGATAGAGTGAGATAAAAGTGGGGAACATCCATGTTTGTATTTCAGTGTGCTGAGAGTAAGCTGCGGCTTATAGTAATTTATATAGCTGTGAAAAATGTGCCAACCATTAAATGGCTGTGGAATTAGCCTGGAATGAAACAGGACCTATTTCAAGGACACGGCTGCTTGTAGATAAGCATCACCATTTACTGTAATATTGGAGCAAGAGGATAGAGTCCTGTTACAGAGGAGATTAATGAGGCCTGTGTGTGTGGGGGTGTGGGTTTGCCAGTGTGTGTATTGTACTTATACATTTCCAGGGAAATGTTAAGGTTCCAAGAGGCAAAAAAAAGAAACACAGTATGCCCAACATAAATGGATTGTTGCCTGAGGTAAAAAGAAAAAGGGAAAAGAAATTTGTGGCAGCGCCACCCGGTGGACAGATCTCCCCTGTGCACCTGCGTGTGCCATCTCTCATGACTGAGCCAGCACTTGTAACCTGTCTCACCCTGTCTGAGTTATAACATTTGAGCTGCAATGCATGCACTTCCACATACACAAACACGCACAATTTTTCAATATTTGCTTCTTTTTTTTTTTTTTTTTCAAAAAATGATAGATGGCCACCGTTTCTGGTATATTGATTGTATGCTTTTATGGAATTACATCTTTGGAGCAGGTTGGACTTTAGAGGGAAGACAAATAGGCATGACTAAATGAGAGTGAGCGCAATCCAGTGTCGGCTGGATTGGATGATTGGGCAATGGGATCACCTAAAGGCTAGGAGTGGTTCCAGCACTGACATTACACACTGACATCCATCCTTCCTTACCTCCTGCATGTCATCGCTCTGGGAAGAAGGATAGCTGTCCTTAAGTGGAGATCTCTGAAATAAAATCCACTCCACTTTTCATTCGCATGCCACATGTTACTCCACCCATACGGCAGCACACCGCAGCCCTGGAAGTAGCAGCTTAGCTGGGTGTGTTTCTCCTATTGCAACAAGATTTAAATGGACCTGCTCTATTTCCTTTATTGATTGTCATGAAAGCATTTCATTATGCAGGAAGTTATATGGCCAACAAGCAATTATGAATTCGATACCGCAAATGTAAACTGAAATGTGTCTTCAGGACTTGTGAGTGCGAGATGAAAATCCAACAAACCACCAATATACACATGAATTGATGTGTTGAGTACAAACTGGGATGGGCTCCTGTTTTTGAACATTCACTGTTTGATTCACTCGGCTGCTGGCATGGTGGGTGTTTTTCCATTACCTGGTTATGAGATATATTAAAATGTAGCTTAATTAGGAAGTTTCTCATGGAAATGGCTCTAAGAGGAAGTATTACACCCCTTCTTGAACAAATAGTAGAGGTGCATTCGCTTCTTAAGTAAAAGTCAGAATTTCCAAGTTATCAATCTAACCAAGCCGTGTCCATTAGAGGCAGTAAAAAGTTGGAAGCAGCAGTTTGTGTGGAAAGCAATATTCTCTGGTTGTGTTGCTAATAATAGGTATGAATGTTTTTATAACTACATAAGTGGATGAATACAACCATTTGGCTCAGACTGGACATGAATTCAGCAGGTAACTGGCCAGCTTATCTGTCTTTGCCCCTGCATACCAACAAATCCAAACCAGCTTGCAAAGTTTTTGATCTTTGACATTACCTTTAATTTTAGAGGAGCAAGTGTTTATAATACTAAAGTTTCACCCTTCAAGAATTATTTTACACTTATCCTCCAAAGTGAAAGATGTTGTACCAGTCTTTTAAAATGGTGTAAAAAATAATTGTAACAGCTTTCTAAAATATATATTTTGTTTTTCTTTAGATGCTTTTGCACAAATTTGCTATTCAGATTTATGCCTGATCATGAGAGGCACTTGTGAAGTGTGTACTTAATCAAAAACAGAAAAATAAAAATGTCAAAGCAGATTTAAAAGAAATCACAGTAAGACCAGCTGAAAGCTGCAGAATGACCCAAATCAACATTTAGTATGGTTTGTGTCGTATTTCTATTTTTCATAAATCTAGATAAAGAATTCACTTTGTCAACATTTTATGTCGCATTGTATGAAATGAATCTCTTTCCCCATTATGACAACAATCCAATAAAGCCTTTGAGATAAATTTCAAAGTGAGACGGTTTCCACTAATGAACCTTTTAGATGTTTCTACAGATTAAATGGAGTCCATCTGTGGTAAATACAGTTTATTGGACTCAATTTGTCCCATAGTTGACAGTGCACAAATATCAAGCATTAAATTAAAGAAGTTGTCTGTAAACTTCAAGACTTGAGGTTTAGATCTGGGAAGGATTTTCTATTTTTCATAAATGTCTACAAATCTTGTACAAATTTTAATGAATTTGTAAAAATCTCTAAAACTTTTTTCCCCACATTGTCAGAATGAGATATTTGTGTGTATAAATAAGTTTGAGGAGAGGGATTAATTTAATTTATTGATTTGGCTTTAAGCAAATATGTGACTTAGAACACACATTTGAATTGCTTGTTTTTTCTTTAAACAGTGATTGTTTGAGTTTAGGAGGCTTTAGAGCTATAATTCTGTATTCCTGAAATCAGGTTCTATTAGGAGCTATAAGCCATTGATATCTTAAGCACAGTAGATTACTTTTTGGTGCCTTAATTAGCAATAAAATGAGATTAGCTGGTCCTAGAAATGGGAAACCACAGAACAGTCGTAGAGGGGGAAAAACCAAACTTGTAATGGCAACGCAGGGGGCAGCATGATCTTTCTTAGGAAACATTTAATAAAAATGAAACCGCTTTTCAGACAAACTAACAAATAAAATATGAAGCCGGTTTCAAATAATTTATTTTTTATTGAAACAACTGTTTTACATCTTCCTCCCACACCACTGTTCTTTTTTATTTGTTTGTTTCTCAGATAATTACTTTGGCCAGGAACACTTTAGATTTCCCATCCTCCACATCTGTTATCCACAGGAAGATCAAGGGTAACTCCTACATTGATTTCCTGTGAAAAATATTCAAGGACCTCTGTGTAAATATGCTCCCATTTCAAATATGGTTATAGTTTCATAAAACAGTATTTGCATAAACCATATGTTTCTGGTAGGAATCCTTTTGGGTCGGGGACCTTGTTGGAGTAGCAATTAGCGTCAGACCTCCAGGACCAACTAACACCAAATAAAAATGTTATCTGCTAAAGGTAAGATATTAACTTCCTATAGACTTTAGTAGAACTTTCCTTCAAACATTCCTCTAAAGGAGAGGCTTAGCATAGACCATCTTTTGCATCGCAGGTAACATTACACTAAGTAATATTGTAAATGTGCTTAGAGTTTCTCCTCTTTTTTTCACAGAGTAATAAGCCCAAGATATATTCTTTTTTTTTTTTTTTTTTATCTTTTACATAATTGACTTTTGGGATTTGGAAATATTCCTGTGTCACTGTCTGTTGAGATAAAACACGACACAGTGAGAATTCAGTCCCTTTTAATTTTGCTGCGCTAAACAGAAAACGTGAAATTGCTGCATTGTGATCCTCTGAGGCTCCTGCCAGTGGAAAAATTGGTATCTTCGCCTCTAATCTGCCTCTTTCATGTGGCCAATTATCCACATGAGAAAGAGAAGAAAAAACTCACATCATTAAACAAATTTGACCCATGAATATTATGCTACAGTCCCGTGAGGTGTTCCTGCGCAGCCTTTATCAATGTTTTGTTTTGCCTTTCATCGTGCTTTAAGGTAAAAATCTGTAAAGCGGCGCCCGGTGATTGAGCTACAATGGCTTTATAAAAGGTGTTTTAGCAGTGACTAAAGGAGAAGGGGAACTGATCACTGCAGTGATAGCAGGGTTTAACCTCTGAGCCATTTCCAACATGAAGCTTAGAAAACCTTGAATAATTAATAATGTATCATGTACTGAAAACTGCAGTCATAAGATGTGACACTATGTAACTTCTCTCAGGCAACAGCAGAGGCGAAGTAAAAGAAGGCGCAGCAGATTTGTGGTCTATTCCGAAGCCCCTCGGTCCCCTTGAGGGACCCTGGTGAGCGAGTGCAAAGAGAAAAAAGGAGACTGTTCCTGCTGCAATTTCTCTGCCTGATTTGTAACAGGCTGATAAGCTTGGCAACCATCCCTGCAGGACAACTGACCAATGGTGGCGGTGCTCTCAAGCTGAGAGGAACAGGGAGCGAGGGAAGAAAATGTGCCTTGTCAGAAGGACAGCCGCCCCTTATCTCCCGGCGTCTCCGATAGTCATACATGAACCGCCTCGAAGGACATTAAATTTTCAGGTACGACACGCCGATGTTATTTGTTAGCTGTGATTTGATATTTTTCCATATGAAAGCCAGACGAAACAATGTTTCCGCGAGCGACGTGGGGTTATCGCAAAGCGTTATATAAATATAAACAAAATTATACAACGCTAAAGAGAAGGATTATATGGGATACTTTTCCTCATGAATGTAAACAATACTGCTGGTGGTAGTTAATCGAATGACTTAATATGGATGCCTGCGGATATGTTGGATAAACAGGTGGAAATTGGAACTAGTGAAGTGACAGAAAAAAACAAAACAAAAACTGAATTCAATGATGTGAGGAAAATTGCTCATTGGCTGAAGAAACGTGTTTGTTTGGACATAATAATACTGTAGAGAAAACAGATATTTAACACTATGTGTGTGTGTGTGTTTTTTTCTAATCATATTCCCAATAAGCCTTTTGGCATGAACTTACTGCCATACATAACACTGCTCTGATGGTAGCTACAACTTCAACACGTCTTCTTTATGGAAAACAATTCACTTTCATTGTTCTTTCACAAAACTTTCCTCAGATCTCAACAGTTCTGGAGCCTCTTCTATAAATTTTTAACCGAATTGATATCAGGTGATTGACCGGGACATTCTAGCAGACTTATTTTCTGTCCCTGAAACTTATTGATAGCTTCTTTTGCTGGGTTTGAGATCTTTGTCTTGCTGAAAAATCTCTGTTTCTTCTTCAGCTTCTTATCTTTGAATTTCCCAAATCCTTCCTTTAATGAAATGAATCCTGCACCATATTTTGGGAAAAAAAACAACAACTATATTCTCCCAAGTATCTTTGACTTGTTCAGATTTTATGTATTGAATCCTAAATGAGCCTTCACATGTTTCTTTTTCAGCTGTGAGATTACTGAGGCCTAGGACCATTCGAAGGGAGCTACTGACCATTCCGAAGTTTAGAAATGCATTTGTAAGGAATGCAATCAATATGTTTAGGAACATGGAGGCAGGGTAAGTCTTGAGAGAGCCCTTAGTTTTTCCCCATCATGACATGCTCCTTTTCCAATACCTTTTGGCAATGATAAACCTTTTTGATTATTTATAGTTTAGGACCAAACCAAATGATGTTCACAGTCGCAGATAGGGGGCAGTATTGCTTTCTAAATAAAAGCAGATTTTAGGTACTGTATTTTCGCACTTTGTCTTTGTCATGTGTTCAATACTTATTTCCTGTTTCATTTCACTTGATTATGCATCATTTAGTTGATGGAATTATTTGTTTCAATTTCTTTCTTTTGCTTTTGTTGTTTTGGAAATAAATATTAATATCCACCACGTGAAAAACCTCATCGAGAAAACCATTGAGGAATTCAATTCTTGTTTTTTTCCCCAACAGTTTTTTACAATAATTCCTGTAAATTCCCGCTGACCACTGCTGGTAAGAATATCTACTGGACAACCACTGATATTCAAACTGCTTAATAGAAGTCATTTTTCCCTTAAAAGTCATCAGTTCTCGTCTTTTTTGAGCAAGTACGTGTCTGCAAAAGGAGCAAAGTTCCGAGAATGATCTGAGAGCTTGGTCCTTTATCCGATATATCACCTGGAGCAAATGGAACCATGTGGAGTCAAATTGCCTCAATAAGAGCTTCGAAATGACTCAACACAATATTCTCCCTCCACCAGGAATCTATAGATGGGCCATTTAGCATCTGTGACCCCACCGCCTGCTACCGGGGGAGAATTATGGCCCTTCAAAAGGAAACTATCATAGATTTTAGTGAAATAAGAAAATGTCCCTAGGTACCGGTAGAGCAAATGAAATTATGCATGACCTCCTCATTACTTGGCCTAATAAGTGATCTATGGACTGGGAACAATAAAAAGCCAGATGCCATGGAGACATATGAACCGGGAAGGTAAAAAAAGACGGTGAAAATAAATCCACTGCTACATATTCAGCTCTGTGGGAATGCATCAAAGTCAAATTTCCTCCTCTGTCTCTTTGTCATTTGTACGCGCGCACACACTCTCTCTTTCTCTCTCTCTCTCTCACACACGCACACACCTTCAGACTCTCCACACAGCTGATCCCCGTAAGAGTCTGATTAAATGAAAAGTGTGATCCCCATTTCTCCATCCCAGGGTCAATGAATACCAATAAGAGACAGATATCACAGTCCTCTGCATGCGTGTGTGTGTGTGTGTGTGTGTGTTTCCACGAGCATGTGTGAGTGTGAATGCTGGACATTGGCTGTCAGCAGATATTAACACAGGCTCGTCAAAGCAGAAAAGTGCACAAGGTGTGGAACCTCAAGCTGGGTTAAGTAATTGGATTCTTGTTCAATAAAGGCTGGGCTGAGAGTGGGTTTGCATCTGTGTATGAGGTAAAGGTGAGCAGGCATATATTAATGGAAAGTTATAATTATTTTGTGTGCAATGGATACTCGACGGTGTTGTGTTGGGATGGTGAACAGCTCCATGCTGATGCTATGAAAATCAAACAGTGTCCACCTTTCAGGGCTGGAGACGTTTAAAACAGGTTTATGTTAGGTTCAGGTTCAGATGTCTGTTAACTGGGCAACTTAATGTACAATCTACAAATCTGAGCCTGTAGTGAAGTGGAAAGAAGAAAAGCCTTTGTTGAAAGACAGCCAAATTAAATGAAGTCCTTTCAATGATTTGCCTTCAGTCGTGCAGGGGAAAGAAGAAACTTGGAAAAAGGTACTCATGTCAGATAAGACACGTTTTGCTGACTATGAAGCACAGTGGTTGTAGCATCATGCTGTGGTTAGAATTGTTTTCATCTGAGACAACGGGAAGCTGTTCAGAGTCGACAGGAAGACAGATGGAGCCAAATATAGTGAAATTCTGGAAGATAACCCATTAGAGACCGCAAAAAAACAGAGACTGGGGTGTGGTTAGGTCAAAACATTTTCATGTATTAAAATGGCACAGTCAAAATCCAAAAATAAATTCAATTGAGAGTAAGTAGCTCAAAAACTCCCATTAGTTCTTTTCGTCCAATCTAACTGTTTTGGAGTTATTTTGTAAAGACGAATACAGAAACAAACACAGTGACCAGAGCTGCAAAACTAAAAAGTTTTCACCTTTTAATTGAAGTTTTGAATTGACAGAGTCAACTACTAAGCCACAATCTCAAGAGCGGTGTACACAATCTAATTAAATACCATATTTTCTTTTTGTTACACTTCACTATTCCACCCTAGTTTGCGTCTGTATGTTAAGGCTGGGTGTATCGATCTAAGTATCGACACTATCAATAGTATCGGTTTCAGAGCAATGTTAGAGTGATAAGATCAATAATATGTTCGCACTTTCTTTTCCATATGTCCAGCAAATTGCTGGAGTTTCGCCACAGAGTTCATGCCGGAGCATATGCAGAAATTAAAATGTCAAATATCAAGAGCTTTCATTTTTAATTTGAGAACGGGATTTCATACCTTTGTAATGTGTGAACTGAATCTGCCTGCTTATTTTCAAATGTAATCTGCTTAATTCCCTCATAAATGCAGATTTATTTTTATCTATTCAGCCAGGTGAAACACATCTTACTAGAACTCAAAAACATATATCTATGTAAAGGAATATATTTACCTCTAACCTGAACTATGGGTGAATATTAATGATTGAAGGAAAATTTGTCTTGCTATTTAAGTTATATGCAGCTGCAGACTCAGGTATCCTAATAAACAATTGTATGAAGTATAAAGTCACAAGGGAATTATGTCATTTCTGTACTGCTACACTGTCTTCTATTATAGTCCTTTAATTAAAAAACACTTTTCCTGCATTTTTATCATAATTAACTAACTGAAGTTGATTGACCAAATAATTTCATTATATATATTTTTTAAGTAATGCTATCAGTTTTAGAGTCAGTGATGCTCATCCTGTATTTACCTGGTATTAGATCTATACCAAAATTCTCAGTATCGCACACCCCTAAAGTCTTTTACATATAAAGCGAAATGATGCAAAATGACAAAATATAAAACGGTTCACTAGGTGGTAATACTTTTTCAATACACTGAAACCGCACACCAAATAATCTTTAAGCTCTACAGGATGTTCGTCTTAGGAACAGAAGTGAGAGCTTGCATTGAATCACTGTCTTTCTTCCTCTCATTTGAGCTCTGATGACAACTCAGCCCTTCAGCTTTCCTCAGCTGCTCTCTGGGAGATTTCACACAGACCTAATACCAGATGGAACATGGAGTTTCTTGAGCATGTCCCGGTTCTGCCTAGAGACTTACTTCCCAGCAGTTGCTCTGGGTTTCTTCAGTCCCATGGCGGCAGTCTCAGGAGGTGTTGCTGTGAGGTCTCTGGTTCACCTAACTTGCGCCTGTTGGTGTGAAGGACCTGCAGCCTGCCCTCCAGGCCTCCTGATATTCACATGCTGTCATGGCGGATGAGGCCATTTTCCCCCAGGAAGAAACTAATTCTGGTTATCCGTGTCTAGGACTTTATTCCTTCAGTTACTGTCCAAAAACCTGTGACCACAGGTGAGGGTGAGAACAAAGACTTGAGAGGTGGGAAATTAAAATTAGGCTCAGATCCTCTGCTGCCTGGCCACAAAGACACTGCCACAGACGTACCAAACTGACAGCCAATTTCATTTTCTGTTTCAAGAAGAAAGTCGTTGTGTTAGATGTCAAAGTACAAGTCGGCGTCCTCACACTGGGAAAATTTAAAAAAATCCTGCTACAAGTGGACAAACATTTATTCTAAACACAGGAGAAATTACAGATTTCCTTTCATTGCTCATTCAGTTTCAGGGATTTCACCCATCTTGAAGCTGAGGGTGCACTGGGGATGACATGGGGACAATCAATCAGAACATTCCCCATTCCTTTCCTCAGTTAAACAGTCATGAAATACTACATGACAGTTCTTTAGAAACCACACTACAAAGGAGTTCTGGCTAGTTGATAATCACTCTGACTCCTTTCTTGCCCACTTGATGGCACAGTAGAGCAAATGAAGCATCATAGTGCTTCGTCTAATGAGTGGACCAGTTGGAATCACAGTAAATATGAGCTAATCTTCTCCTTTTTAAAGAAACACACTGGTAGCAGTCAGGCTAAGGTTGTTTCGTCCACAGCCAAAGCAAAGCTGTCAACCAGTTAGATAAAAACTGAGGTAAAAGTGAAACCTGCTGTTGGACTGTTATCCAAACATGTACATGTTTGTCTGCTGAGTGGGTTAAAAAACCCACAATAAATTTTAACCTGTATACACAATTCTTGTTTTGTAAAGTCAGTGATGCTATGTAATGTATTACAATTTCAAACCATAAAAACAACAGTTCAAATGAATCATTACATTAATAATTAAAATAATATTAATAGGCTGTCAGGATGATAATATTTGCATGGAAACTTCTATCCAGAGTTGTATATGAAATACAATAATGATCTTTTAAAAATAATCAACTTGTGAAAATATCAATGAGAACATGTTAGAAGCTAGTACGTCTGTAGTGCTCATGAGGATTTCTCCACTAATTGTTGAGGACGGCATAAATTATTTTTGACATGACAGACAAATTATATATATTTAAAACTTTTGCTCCCTTTGCTTTATTAGGACTCAAAAGGTGCTGGTGTAAAGTAGTAAGCATCTTGGCATTATACTACATGTACAATGCCAACATTTACATTTGTCATGACTGTCAACTAAGTTAAAGCATAAACACATCTGAAAGCAAAGGATGGAGAATGGAAAGCCAATAGAGACAGGTTGTTACAGCTAGACTGCATTAAAAACTGGAAAAATCTATGAGCATATGCTGCCAAATGTGTAATAATTACTATGTTTTGTTGTAGCTGCAGCTTCTGCAAAGCCAGATATAAAACAACAACATGAAGTAGATAAAGGAGAAAGACACTAAATGCAGAGTGCTTGATGGACGTAGTGAGTGGCAAGATTCCCAAAACAGTGACGGAGGCAGTGACTGTGTGACAACAATAAAGAGTGTTCGCAAGAATCCTTCAGCTACATCTTCCAAACTGACAGACATGGGAGTGTCTCAGGCCGGACATTTCTGAAACACGTACGACAACGTACTCGTGTGCTGCTGATTTGTGTCCATTTAATGGTGGGTATTGTGGTGTCTTCTGACATTTCCATATTTTACACTGTACTTGAAACATGGTGGACAGGAAATTTACAGACACAATAAAGTACAGTTGCTACTGTTATGTTTACAGCTTCTGAAAGAGGACAGTGATATGCCTGCCAGTAATTCTGATGAGGATGATGATGATACGGACTGTGAGAGCTTTGAAGAACAGGACTTTGAGGCAAACTCTAGCAAATTATTGGGATCTTGTACTTCTGATTTCCGTGTTTTACAGTAATTTCCTACAGTTTGAACTGTAATTTGATAGGATTTATTTTGCTAATAAAAGTGATTTGAAGTCAAATTTGAATATTTCTTGTAAACATTCTTACAATGATCTACTGGAATAGTTTTAAATAAATGTATTGATGTGATTTTGTTTTGCTGAATGCAAAACATTTTCCTCCATGAGTTGTGAGTAGTCACTCTGTTCAGACAAAATCAAGACCATCGCGTAATTATTAGGAATTATCATGAAATAATAAAACATGCGGAAACAAATATCAGAAAATATTCTGGAATATTGAGGAATTAGATTCCCTAGTGTTTGAACTAGTCAAACAACATATAGTTTATGCTTCTGTTGCCGAGACGAATCAAAATGCTCAATGAAACATGTTGAGACAGCCAGCAAGAGCAATAATCAATTATAAATGACTATTGCTCATTTATAATTGAAAAAACAAATAATCACACAAATTACAAATTATCTGTTTGTGGTTTTAAAGATTTTTTATCATTGCTTTTGGCAATGATTACTCAACAAAAACAGCCATCAGTGATTTGGGAAAATGCAAGACAACAGTGACATGACAAAAGGTCGACCCTTCTCTAAAATTAATGAAAAGGTGTGACAAAAAGAAAATCAGTGCAAAGAGGAACCGTGGAAATATAATGTTTCCTTAAAGGTCTGCTTGTGCTCTGCCACAATCTTCTTTAATCTCTATTTCAGGCCAACAGGTTAGGATTGTGAGACAGAAGCTTTTTCATCCAAAGACAATATTCAGGTTTGGATAAAATCTTCTAAAAACTTTGTGGTAGAATATTCCATTGTGTGATTTGTTGATCGACTCCCTCCAAAGCAGAAACGAATTATGAAATCGAATCAAAAGATGATTCAACAAAGTGTCCACTCTTATGCATTCAGTTTATTGCATGCACCTTTTATTTATGTATGTATTTATTTATTCTAACACACACATTTGTTATAAAATTATTTATCTTGGCCTCATTTTTATTTATGTTTTACGTCAATTAAAAAACCTGGCCCTTTTTCCAAGAGCGCGTAAACTTTTCTTGAGGTACTGCTTCATACTACATTCCAGATGGCCCAACACAAACATTTTAAAGAACAGTGGTCACTCTGTACAGCTCTGGTGTTTGAGTCGAGCTGGTTAAGCTCAAGGTAGAATCGTACATTTTGCCAGTCGGCCCTGCAGTGCACCAAGTCCTTAATTTACCTTCCAAATTCCCCAGTCTGCCAACCTCACGCTGCAGTCCTCCTGTGCATAAAGCTGCACACACATATGCACAGCACACCACAGCAAGCACTTAGATAAAATATGGAGTGTCTCTCCCTGTTTCCTCCCTCTCTTTGTCACAAGCACACAAAGCTACACACTCAGTCCTTGTTTCCCGATGAACCCACTTCACCCGTTTGACGCACTCCATTTTAACGGCCTTGAAAAGCTAAATGGTGTGAAGTTGAGTGTTGGTCCATCTGTCCCCTAGGTGTTTGGAAGGATGAAAAAGAGGGTGAGCGTTGGGAGGAATAAGGGGGAGGGAAGGGTTGGAAGAAGAAAAAGGAAGGGAAGGATTGGGGTCAAGACCATTAATATGAATCACCAGCAGAACCCCACAGCGGTTCCATCTGTGGCTGTACAGCGCCCAGAAACAATTCACAGCCCAGACAATGAGACATTAAAAGGTGAATGGGTGCAAAACATATCTATGCATGAATTCCTGACAGATTCAGCTCATGTTAAAGATTTCCATTACATTGCTATCTGTTCTCCATTATTGCGCCGAGGACAGTACAGTAGAAAGTGCAGCGTGTAAATCAAATGTCGCTATGTTCCTATGCAGTTCTCTGACTTCCTGCACTTACCAGTTGACAGAATTGAAGGAAAGACAGTTGAGAGAGGCTTTGTATACTTTTATTCAAAACAACATGAGGTGGAAAGGTCAGACGGTTGGTGATAAAATCAATATTCTCCTTTTATGGATACTTTAAAACTCAAATACCCTCAAGCTGAGACTTCTCTTTTTCTTTTTTCACCCCCTCTCTTTCTCTCTGACACACACACACGTTTGTATTTCTACGCATATTAGGACTTTACATTCACTTCCATTCATTTTACCAACTAGATACCCAGATATTTTCCCAAATCCTAGCCATTGCTCATCTGTTTCTTACCCTAAACTAAAAAGCAAAACTGAAAATGATTCAGTTTGTACTCTTGAATTTCCAACATGGCACACTGGATCATCTATTCTGATGTTGATCCTTTTTAAAACCCCATTTTGAAAAAATTGGGAAGCAAGAGCTTAGCCAAATGCAATAAGAAAAAAAAAAAAAAAAAACTTGGCAAAAATTTCCATCTGTTTTTCTAAGTGTTTAGAAATCACTTTTGTAAAAATGACCTCTGGCTTCCAGTCCAGCAGACCACACAAGAGGTAAAAAAGATTAGCAGGACAGGGAGTCTGAATTGCCTGCTCCTTCTTGCAATAAAAGGCTTCTTAAAACTCATTTCGCCAATAATTAATGTCTTGGCATTGCTGTGCCAACTTCCTAGGTGAAACATCCTGTATGGAGCTGAGGATTATTTTAAGGACACAGCTTCACTTCTTCATCACAGGCTACCAAGAGACTGACATGTCATTATCTCCTACATGAACTATTCTCTTCTTCATGTTGTGAATCCAAAGGTATGATGCTAGACACCAAAATAAATGAGCTCTTAATTAGGACCAAGCAGCTAAGCGCTGCGAAGGCATATTGTAATCGTACTGTTTCTTCTTCTTTCTGTTTCTGCTTCTGTCAAATGAATTAGCTTTTTGTGGGCTATATCATATTCAAAAACTCACCAAAGTTGGTGGATGCATCAAGTCTGCGTGAAAATTACGTATTTTAAGGTTGTCGCAAAAATCGCAATAGCAATTTGCAATAGCAACTGGCAACTTTCAAAATACCATCCACATTGACCTTATTTCATCGCAGAGACGTGAAATCTGGTACACTTGTAGAGCTCCCCAAGACACAGAAAATTCAATTAATGTCAGTGCAAGTCAAACAGGAAGTCGGCCATTTTGGATTGAAGTTCAGACTTGGACCCCTTTTTTGCCGTTTACAGCCTTCGCATTTGATTGAACTCCTCCTAGGGATTTCGATTGATCTGCTTCAAACTTGGTCGATTAAAAGTTATCAAAACGGTGAGCTTTCATGCATGCTGAAGGGGCTTTGCCAGGAGGTCAAAGCAATTTACATGATTAGTATAATAATTACATTTGCTCTTCTTTATTTATATCAATTTGTTTTTATACAAGTGATACTTCCTTTTATTAAAATCACTACCATTTCTTAAACCCCAGTGATCACACTTTGTTTTGATGTTTAATAGAATTCAGTATCTGAATTCAAACCTCAAATCAGTAGAGATTTGTATTCTCTACTGATCTGCAGTGAACAGTTGACCACAGCTGCAAGGCACACTCAACAATGATGACCTTGAAGTTCTAGTTGTACCAAAATAAACCCAAATATTTAATTTTGTCTAACAGAAATTAAGTAATTTGACTCATAGTCAAGTCAAGTTGAGGGAAGTTTATTTGTACAGCACATTTCAGCAAAAATATTTTACACTATAAAACATCATGCAGTCACAATCAAGTCTCCCATTTTGACCGGGAAGCTACCATATTTTACCCCTCTGTCCCAACGTGCTCAGGTATTAGTTTTTTTCCATAAATTTCCCATGTAATTGTAATTACATCATATGTGGTGGATGGAAGCTGAATGCTGCTTCTCCATGTTTGATTCTGGTTCTGGGGATCCAGAGCAGACCAGAACCAAAAGACCTGAGAGGTCTGGAAGGTTGATACAGAAACAGATCTATCATGTAGTTTTGTGATAAGCTGTCCAGTTATTCACAAACTAGCAAAAGTATTTTAAAGTCTAATCTCTGAGAGTCACACAGTGTAAAGAACTGGGGTGATGCGCTCTATCTTCCCGGATTTATTGAGAATGTGGGCAGCGATGCTCTGGTCCATTATAACTGCCTGACTGATTTTCTTAGGCAAACCCATGAAGACACTATTGCCATTGGTTTGTTGTTTATGAGAGTCAGTCACAATGAGCTTTTTCAAGCTCCAAATTTGCCAAAGAAAATGTGTGAAAGACGTAGTTTTGGTCAGATGAAGCCAAAACTAAACTGTACTTTTGTTTATAATAAATTCTGAAAATTATTTTCTTCCACTTTATAATCATGCAGTTATTTGCTTTGGTCTATTAAAACACATCCTAATAAAGTTTATTCATGTGTTGCTTTAATGCTTTAATGTATCAAAAGTGAAAAGAAAAATTGTTTGAGGGTGTGAATACTTTTCCAAGGCACTGGAGTCATAATGCTTCCTAAAGGTATATGACATTTAGGCTTATGGAACAACAACACAGCCACAAAAACGTACAGTCTTTATGTTGTAGCAATCATGAACATCTCATTAAAATGGGTTGCAATGTGAATATCGTCTGTCAAGTTCAGCTTGAAAAATGTAGGAATACAAAATGTATCTTTCAGCTTTCCTCAGACTAGAATAGGAGCATTTAAACATATTTACTCTAAAGTGAAGTTGCCATCAGCATGACTCAAACCACGCTCCACTAAAGGAGCGTCCTCTGCTTTCCCTGGTACCCATTAATCATTTTGGTATTACCTTGATTGATCTAGTTTCAATGACTTATTGTTGAAGTCCCCTGTTTTGACATGGACTTTCTAAATACGCTAAAATAAGTACGTATGTTTCCATCTACATGGTTTAATTTACTGCAAGGCTCAAAGTATATACGTATATATATTTTTTGCATAGGGTTACCAAATATGAGCTGCTTCAGCTCAGCTTAGATCACTTGGTCTTGCCATCACAATTAATCTTCTTTCATCATTAAAAAACCTGTCTTACTTAGGACAAGAATTTCAATTAAACATTCAATAATCATATTAAAGATAGTTCACTAATCCCAGCTACGCTCCAGTGCTTCTACAATTTGGGGGTTGACTTGTTTTCTGCCTTATCTTAATGTCAATGGATGGGTGACATCAATTTCAGAAGTCATAATGTGTGTTTTACATGCAGAGCTCATCGTGTCAGGCTCTTAGCAAGTGGTTATCCACAACTCCAAAACTCCTGCAAGCTGAAAGGTTTGGATAGCTAACCAAATTAGCTTCTAATTAGGATTTACTTAGATTCTAGGCGTTTTAAGATAACATTAAGTATCATTTTTTGTGTATATGACCATTAAAGGTGCTGATGAAAGTCCTGATGGTGTTTATCGATGATGAGATCTCGACAACCCAAATGATGACTCGCTCATTACACCTTACCCATTTACAAATATGCATTTTTACAATAACATATCTTTAACTGGAACAGACCAACACCACACTAAAAGGGATACCACATTTATTTACAAATTATAAACAAAACCACTCTGGGAATTTCTTATGACACATGCATAACCGGCTGTGTGTTTCATGCTTTAAATGTGTCATTATGCTTTGTCTTGTATTGTTAATGTATCACCAAATGGCTATGCCATCGTTCTTATCAAAATAAATAAATTCAACGATTCAGAGAGAATATTAAATGTTTTCTCTTTTTTTTCGTAAGTATACGGCACATTAATAATGACTAAATGAGATGGAAAGACAAAGGCTCGTTACTATAATCTGATCATAGAGCATCTCAAACTGCAGACCTCCATTTTTACATGCGCCACGTCCCTCATAAGTTTGGTCGGTAACGGATATGAGGAATAAATGACCTCTGTGGCGGAACGGGGACAAATGATCACAAACCATGAGGCAATGTTGTACATGTAGGCTAAGTTTAGATCCCTCTCTGTCCAGGATGGTAAAAAACATTACCAGGCGTATTTAGGGAAGCTGTCAAAGCTTTCCTCTCCAGACTGTGTTCAATTCCAGCACCAGGGCCCCCAAGGGCTGGTGTCTGGGAATTAAAGCTGTCTCATTCTCTCCCACCCACCTGCCTGCACAGAAACTCACATAATCAAACACCCCTGTTGGCCACGACCCATCTGGTTTCTCTCTACGTCTGTGCTTCACAGTGTCTGATATGGGAGCGGAGCTGGTTAGTTGACAAAAATACATTTAATTACCCCCCAGCAACCTACCTACCTTCCCAGACAGACGAGCAAAAAAGGGACACACGCGTTTGGAGCGCGCGCACACACACTCCGTCTACAAGCCTTTCACCTTGCTTTCTGGCCTCCCTACCGTTTCATCACTTCTCCTGCTTCAACAGGTTTACGTAAGCGTCTTAGGGTGAGGAGAAATTTCACTCTGTTTGCACATACAGTATCTGTTCAGGCATGAATACACACAGACGTTCCCCACATATACAATCTTCAGTCGGTGCTTGTCCAGAAGCAGCTTTCAGGGAATGGGGAGAGGTCAGTTTGTGAAATAGCCAGTCCATCCACTTTAGCTTGTCAAAGTCTTCTTGGAGTGGATTGACTCTGACATGTCTGCTCAGCCTATCAATTAGGAGATGGTTACATAATGAGTTAGCTTTTGGTTCACTGGTCTGCACATGTGACATGAGGAGAGCAAAGATGTGGGAGCAAAGCCTAGCGGTGAGAATTTATTTTATTTAATTTTTTTTGTACTTTAGCACTAGTAGTAGAGAAGCAAAAGTGTTAAAGCATTACCAAGGTGCTGGAATATTAGATCTATGCATAAAAGTTTCAAATTAATCTATCCAAAATTGCTGAAGTTCTGTTTTTGGGGGACACAGAAACTGCTGTGGACTCACAAGGCTTTATAATTGATGTGTGCAAGTAATATTGCAACACAGTGAATTTTCATGTGTTCTGTAATGGAAAGGAACTTGGTCATGTGGTCATAACTTTGGCCTTGAGAGAGCTAGTTTGCATTTTAATTGCACCACATCAATTTTCAATGCAAGCTTGAATCAATTGACTTTGTTTAACTTCAGTATTGTAGCTGAGCTGCCCTAAAAATGTACTTTAAGATCTGCTTGTTGCACATTTAAGCTTATATTAGAGCAATGGTAGGGCTACATATTTTTTATGTATTGTGACACATAGGAAACAGATATAAAACTGTATGGATTCCTCTGGGTCTACAATTTAATGTTCTTTCATTTCTGGTCTTTATTTTATTTATTTCTCAGCTGCAAGGATATTCTCACTGTATGTTGACCTTAAATAATAAATTTTACCCCCCAAAAAATCTCACAAAAAACATTGAAGTTCATCTTATTGCTTTGATTTAAAACTAAAAAGCAAAACTTATTCTTATGTCTTGAGAGCATTATAATTATTTTGCCATCCTCCTCTAATGCAAGTAAAGGATACAATGCTTTAATTAAGTCATCATTTACTGTTTGATATCGGCAAACACTTTTACATGAGTGAGCTCAGTAAGGTTATGCTGCTAAAACTGGAACTTCTTGAATTCATACCCTATAGATCAACTTCAATTAAAGCAGTTCTTCAAGTCCAGGTACCCTCTAGTCCTCTCTAAAAGGTCACCTTTGCATAAAGGAATCATCTTTACAAGTAGTCGGTCAGCACTCGGCTGCTTAAGATAATGGGCTGCTTGTAAAAATCAAGCTTGTAGTTTTAAAACAGCATTATCTTAATAAGAGTAAGTGGTGGTGCTCCTTTCCATGCCGTGACACGTTGATATTCACAGCCAAATGTGCCCGTTTTGTAAGCAGGTAAAAACTGTTGGTGTCTTCCTTCAGCCAATTGATTAATGGCATGCAGCAACAGGAGGGGGAGGAGTAGCACTGCGCTACTTTGGGCTCCATAGAGAAAACCCTCCTCACTCTGATGCTTCCTCTGGCATCGAAAGGATTTTAAACAGGGTTACTTTCTTAAGGAAATTTTATTTAGGTTTGAAACTTGGTGGAGGCAACTGCTCTTTGCCTATCATAAAAAAAATGCATCACTCTGGATTATATAACTATATACATTTACTTATTTGGGTGATAGATACATTTACTAGAGGAAGGTTTTGAAAAAAATATATATACTTTGAGAGTATTTTTACTGCTCTGTCTCTGTATTTGGGTCTCCAACATCACCAAAACATGACAGGATAAGATATTAGTCAAAAACCCAAAGGGGCAGAATAGATGAATACACAAGTAGAAACTCATTTTGTCAGCACTATTTCAGCAGCACTACAGTCAACATGTCCACCTGACAGATTCACATTAGAATAAGGAAATTTTAACGATCATGTGTCAAAAATGCCACTCAAGTCAAAGATAAGTTTTGATAGAATATTCAGCATCACCTTTCTGGTACCAACCATGACCTCTGTGCCCCCTCACACAAATCCTATCAATATGGTTCATTAAGGAGATTGTCATTTCAAGATAGCCACAGCAAGATAGCCACAGCATCAGTAATTCAAATAATTACTGATGCACAGTGATGTTTTCAGCCTGGAGGAGAAGCTCCACATTTTGTCACACACACACACACACCCCCACACACGCAGACTGCAAAGGACAACTTAGCTCAGGTAATGCTAAGCAATCTTGGCAGCGAGCCTTGGCACATTTACAGTCTTTTGCTATCAACACAGTCAAGCTGAAGGCTGATCTCACTGTGAGCTAGTGAGGAAGGTTGTCCTTGGCAAAGCTGGTGTACCAGCTACATACGAAAAATAAAGAGAGAGGGGAAAAAAAGAAATTATTCTTTTCCTAGATTCGAAGGGCTCACCAGTTGGTTTAGGGTTTTATTGATTCATACATGGCAAAGCGACAACCCTGTAACTTTGGCAAGCGATGGGCAGAGAAAGAGGAGGGGGGGAAAAAAAGTTTGTTGGAATGAGCAACAATCCAAGGCTCATGGAGCAACAGATGCTGAATATTGTTCTCATTTATTCAGGGCCTGCTGTGTTAATGGCTGTGTAAATCTGCTGGTCTCTCAGAGTAGCAGAAAGCAGCTCTGGCAGGCCTCAACAATGGAGCCTAATTGGAGATAAGCCTGAACAACAAGCCTATAGTGTAGCCTCATAAATTACAGCTTCTACACTTCCTTTCATTCTTGCTCCACTTTTTTTTAAACAATTCCAATAAAACCCTAAGTACAATTTAAATCTTTATCTTAAACGCCGTGATTTGTCTTTCTTTTCTTTTTGGTAGATCTATATTGTTTTCATCCCTTTGGTAATGTCGCTATCTTCCAGTTCTCCATGCATCCCCCCATCTTTTCCCCTCTTTTTACTCCATGGCCCTGGCTTCCCCAGGATTGCAAAGCGGACTGTGCAGATTGAACAGTAAATTAAATTAATGTAGGCCATTTCTCAATCATTTTTCATCCTACTAAAATGATTAAGGCTGACGTAAGAAGTTCATTAAAACAGAAAACATTAGGCTCATTAAAAAGCCATTAAAACTATCACAGAGAGGTGATTTATGCTGGAGTGCAACTGGGGGAGGAAATGACTGGGGAGAGAAGGGCGGCGAGGGGTGCGGTGGCTGGGTCCGAATGGAAGCGGATGGGAGAGAAGAGGAGGCAGATGATGGGGAGTCAGCTTTGTAAGAATGGAGGCCACTAAGAGTGAACTCTGATGAGTGCAAGAAAAATTGTGGCAAATGGAAACAGTGGGTGGCCAGCATTAGCTTTTAAGGGCCCGAGTCTTTCTTTTTCTTTAGATAAAAATGTTTTTTTGTTTTTTTTTGACAGCAGAACGTTTTTTCTTAATTTTTTCAGCTCAAGTTATTGAGTCAGGCTATTGGTCACCAAATGTGTGTATTGCTTAAGTGCATCAGTTTAGACTGGATTCTGTTCTTTCCAATGGTGTAAGTATCACTGTTCTAGATACAAACTCACCGAGCCACCAGCCGAAGAAGAGGAAAATTAGGAGGCACATGTGAAGCTAAAAGGATAAACAACATCACAGCTTTTGGTGTTTTGTTGTCAAAATCGGTGCTAAAGCATACATTTTCACTTGGCTCCCGTAACTCATTTTTTTCCTGCATCACGCTGATGTGATTTCTGCCTGTTTTCAGTTTTTTTTTGTCTCCTGGATACCATGAATGGTGAATGATGTTGACTACATGATTTTTGTAAACATCCCCCGATGCTGTTGGCTGTAACTGTTGAATGGACCTGTCAATCATCAAAACTGGCCGATGGGATTCTGAGAAGCTGCTTTCTACAATGTGTAACGTCTGACTGGATTACTGAACACAGACTGGATGGAGGATTGTTTTTTTTAATCTTTTACATCTTATGAGAACAATATCAGGAAATATGAAGAAGATTTTTCCTGCTGCAGGATTTGCTGGATATGTAGGCAGGTGATATTGAAGCCAGTCTGTGTCCTCTTGACTTTTCCTCAGATGAGAAGAGGTCACACTATTGTATCCATGGTATAAAACTACTTAATGCTTTTTATTAATTCTCTGTGAGGTTATGTATACCCATCTTATTAGCTGTGCTCTAACATTGTAAAACTGTTTTGAATGCTGACTTCTTTGGTACACCGCTGTTTACTCAGCTATGTTTATTCTACTCATGTTCGTCTTTTCTTCTGAATTGAGAGAATATATTTTTACAGCATTAATTATTATTTCATATGTCTCTCCTTCAAATGATTTCGCAGGGATGAAAATGAGTATTATGACACGTCCACCCATCCATCCATCCATCCATCGTCTTCCGCTTATCCGGGGTCGGGTCGCGGGGGTAGCAGGTCCAGAAGGGAGGCCCAGACTTCTCTCTCCCCAGCCACTTGTTCCAGCTCCTCCGGGGGAATCCCAAGGCGTTCCCAGGCCAGCCGGGAGACGTAGTCCCTCCAGCGTGTCCCGGGTCTTCCCCGGGGCTAAACGTATCGGTGCTAAACTCTAAGGCTGCATGTGATTATTTTTGCTGAAAATCTAGTTTTAAAACAGACTGCCAAATTTTTATTATTCTGCATTATAGACAGATTGTAAATACAAAATATGGGGATTCTTTAGCTGCTGTCATACTGTTTCCTATTATTCAATGTATCCCTGAAAAAAAGGAAAAATGTTGTGTTCACAGTGTCCCACTGTGTCAGGACCAAGTTTATTACTGTTTCTATGACAACATTACCTTCTCATTATGTGTTTTATTCATATAATTACATAATCAACTGATCATCTGGGAATTATATTTCAATACCTTTTGAGTGCCTCCAAGTGATAAGATAATGATCAGACAAATTAAGTGGAAAACGACCCATAGCATGGGTTACACCTACAGCTTTAAATCATTTGCATTTTAAGGTGAGTACAGCTTCGACTTAGCGTAATATATTTTATTGGGCGGTTGCTGCAATATTTGACTTGACTGGTTCTATGACAGAGGGAAATATGCGTTATATACATCTGGTGATCGTCTTATGGATGCTACAGGATTACATGAGTAAAAAGGCAATTTGAGAGCGCTGTTTTCCAATGCCCTTGTTTGTTAATGTTATTATATTCATGATATGCAACAGTATGAAAGTGTTAGTTTACTAAACTACCACTTTCGTACAGTTTATTTGTAATAAAGTGGCAGTTTACTAAAAATATTGCTAGAATATTGCTGAATCCATTGATCAATTCAATACCATGGGCTGTTTGCTGTTGTGAGGTGGATGGATCATCACACCTCTTATTATTTGTTGATTTAGAAAAACATGAATGCTAATCTGAACTCTGAATGTCAAAATAGCTGAAGCGGAAAGAAAATTTGATAATCAGATAAGTATTAAAAAATTAAGCTGATTCTTCTGTAACATAAAGCCAAATTAGCAACAAGTTAATTATATAAGAGGCATATCTTTGAGATCTAACCACATGGAGTACTTTGTTACATTATTTTTTTGTGAAAAAGTTAAACCCAATTTAAAACATAAGTCACATGACAAACATATATGTAGAATTAGAGTTTTAATCAACGGTCAAAATGTGATTTGTTATAATGAGGGATTTAGAGTGGATGTGCTTCATTTTTGCTACTAGAAACAATCTTTTATTCCAGCGCATAATTTTGACTGTGTATTTTTTTAGGTTCATATTCTTGTGGATTTTTATTAGCTGTCAAAACCGCTGTTTATAAATAGATAACAACAATGGAAGTCAATGTGTATTAAACATGCAAAGACTGAGATTATTTTTATAGTTTAAAAGCTATTTTACATTAATATTTTGGTCAGCACCTCCTGACAGTTTTGAAAAGCAAAAGTCCACATGAAAAAGTTAAACAATTACAGAATACTCAGATTTGATATACCGCAGGCAGACTGGCACATTTAATCTCCACAATAAAATGCAAACAGGCAACAAACAAGTTCAATATTTAAAAATGACACAGATAAGTTCCTGTCAAACTTCAGTAATAAGCAACGAATGAGAACAGATACATAGGAAAATCTCAGTCTGTTTTCTTCATGTGTGTTGTATTAGCAAGAAAACGGATAAGTGTGCATTTACCAATTCATGTAAACATTTAGGCAGCCGTCTCCTTCTGACCTGCGCGCCTTAAACCCTGACAACTCATGCATTGTACAGGTTCACATCTAATGTCCTTTGACTTGACAGTATACATGGAGAACGTTCAACCTGCTGTGGTTGCCACAGAGCGACAGAAAAGGCAGAGTGTTTGAGCAAAATGTTTTGAAGTTATGTGGAGGAGCGGGCAGAGGTTCTGTTTTGGTTAGAATTTGGCTTTATCTGCTCGCCCAGCTGCCAAGGGCTCAGTCAACGGTCAGCCAGTTTTCTTGAGCTCTGCTCACAAAAAGACACTCAGCAGATTGGGTAGTTTGACTCCGCTCACTCTCTGTCCAGCTGGAGTGAATGTGTTACAAATAAGCGAGCTACTATCGAGCAGATCTAACTGTGATACTGATGGTTTAATATTATTATTTATTTTTAAATTGGCTTAGAAAGAGGGTTGTGACTATAAAAGACAGCCACCAAATCACCCGGCCTTTTTAGTGCTGAAATCTTTTGAGCTGGAAGCTGAGCTCTGGTGTGTCTTGGCACGGACACACGGATTTGAAAGATGGTTCTCCATGGGTTAGGTTGGTTCCAGTGCATCTTGTGGGCGGTTGGAGGCTGGATAAAGATGTTGGGCTTCTAGATGTAGCAAGCCAAATCTGAACCCACTTGTCCTGCAGGGTAAGCCAGCTGCACTCTGCACTTATATTACAACAATATTTAGATGCTTTATATGTTTCATGTCAAAGTCAGCTCCTATTGGTTCCTAGACTAAGTTTTTAAATATATCATACCCTTCCTGATTTGTTTGCACACATTTTTATTTCAGTTAATTATGACTGATTTCTGTCATCATTTTTCAAATTTACTGTACTTACCGCAGTTGTAGTCTACGGTGGCCCTGGAGTGCAAAGCACATCGACAAATCAATGCCAACATATTCAAAATCGCAGCATTGTAAAATGTTGCAATTATTGAGGCGGTGGAATAGAATTTTGTGTTTTGATTTTGTTTGTGTCTATCATGTGTTTGTTTTCTTTTCTTTTCAAAATGTGCTATAAAAATAAAATTACCTAACCTCAACCTACCTATGATTTTATTATAGTATATTTGGTGTGGACCCCAGGAAGAATAGTCACTACTGTGGTAGAGACTAATGAGGATCCTTAAATAATAAAGGAAGAATAAACATTAACATCTTAAAAAACACAACAACATTAAGTTACCTGAAGAGGTACCCGTGTAAAACATGACACATCTATTGTGATGGTAGCGTTATGATGGAGGCTTTGTTCTGCTGCAAGTGCTTCTGGTGTGTGACTTAAAGTTGATGAGATAATGAAGGAGTGCTACTTCAGATTTTTCTATTTTACCTCAAATCACCTCGAATCAGCTTATGTCGACCGAGGCAACAAGTTTGTTCAAAAGGGGGAAACTTACACACACAAATGGTTGTTCCAGCCAGTGTCCATATATGCCTCTGTAATGCACCAGAGTTTAATAATTCTCAAAAGTTGGGGCCTTTCTTCTCTAGAGACGAGAAAAATCCAGCCAGAATTTTCCCACAAGCTCATTAATGTCCACAAAGACCACAAGGTTTCTTCCCAATGTGGTAGAGAATATTACTTCAAATATCAGTTCTGACCAAAGTATTTGAGCCTGCACATAAAATGCTGCAATTCTATGCACCTAATTTATATTCTCTAAAATGATTGAAATGTTATATTTAATGCACAATGTCGTTAAAATCCATTATTAAAAACTCCCAAGAATTAAAATAAAATAACATTCAAACTGATGATGTTTGTATGACAAAGTGTGTATTTTTGTCCTTTTATGTTTGTTGCAACACATTATTATATTTATTATTTTGTATTTCCTCTCTGTGTTTTTGCTTGCATGAACTTTTCTTACTGTATGTCCAAATATTATAGAGCTAGCATTACTTATCAAAAAAATAAATCCCTCTCGCATTATCCATTCTGATACTCTGATTTATTCACATATTCACTACTCTCTTTAAATATTGAAAATGCATACATATTGTTACTGTCAGATGCATAAAGCATGCCGAGCAGAGTTTGAAGGAATGGTACACTGCAGCTCTTTCGCTCCCTCTAGGTATGCTCAGCTTCACACTGTCCTTTGAAGAAAAAAGAAACCTTTACTTTACATGCAAATGGGCAACTGTGATTTCAAATAAACAAGCATATTCCGATTTAATGCTAATGCTTTCGTGCTTAAAAGAGAATTCCAAATGTGGCAGGCGCGGGGCAGCTGATGCTTTCAACATGAAGGGATCCTGTTGCCGACTCCCTAATTGTGTGCAAAGCTGCCAACTGTTTTTTGTCATTGCTTGTTTATTGTCTAACCATCCAGCTGACAAAGAGATATTTTGATTCATTGGCAAACAGCTAGTTAGCAGTCTGCAGCCACGAGCAGAGATTTGGTGTGTGCTTTTGTGTGTGTGATTGTGTTTATGCGCGTATAAGGTTGAAGATGCTGTGTGTGACTACTTTAGCTCCATACAAAGAGAATATATAAAAAGCTTCTTGATGGCCTCATAACTAATCTTCAAACTGGGTTACAGTTCAAAGCTACCCCATGGCTCCACCATATTATAACCCTTCAATTAAATGTATGAATTCATGTTTGTGTGTAAACAAAGAGAAATAGTGAGTTGATGTGTTCTCCCTCCCCCCATTCTGATGAAAAATTTACACAAAATTACAAAAAATATTTGTATATCTTTGGAAAGTAAACAAAAAGTTGCAAACACTTTTGGGCCATGTTTATTGCTTACTGCTATTTAAAGTTATTAAAGAAGTCCAGTGGGTTTATCAGTCCTAAAGCATTGCATTTTTTCATTTGAACTTATGAGCAGCGAGTTTCAAAAAGTAAAACTCCTTCAGCATCTTCACATTTTTTCACAATGCAAGTACAAACTTTATTATACTTCATTTGGATTTCAGGAAATGAACCAACACAATGTGTTGAATATTTAGGAAATGGAAGGAATATTTACAGGAATAAGAACATTAAATAAAATACATCTGAAAAATAAGACACATTAGCCTAGTTGGTCATGAAACGTCTAAGAAAACCCTCTTTAAGCAATGCCTTCAGGAAGTCACTTCGTTACTAAACAGACCTAATCTCATTATAAATACAGCTGTTTAATTTATTAGAAAAGATATGTTAACAAATATTATTGTGGAGGCTGAGGAAGACACCAGACATATCAGGGAACAAGTTGTGGAGAAGTTTGAAGCAGAGCTTGGTTATGAAACCATATCCCAACCTTTGAAGCTCTCAAACCCATAAGATGAAAATATATAAATAAATACATTACTTTTGTAAACTGTCAGAATAATACCAAAACTGGCATATTGGGAAAAGATAAGACTAATCAGAAAAGCAGCCAAGCGGCTGGTAACTCTGGAGGAGCTGCAGAGATCCACATCTCTGTTGACAACTACAGAAGAAAATCATTGTTGAAAGAAGGTCATAAAAAGTAGCATTTAAAGTTTAAAGCACCAATCCATATAGGATAAAGCAATCCATTATAGAACATCCTCTGGCTAGATGTGACCAAAGTGCTAATGCAAACTATCACTATTAGATCCCTGCTACTTAAAGCCAATGTACCAACAGATCACACAGTCTGCATCATTCAGTGTGACATGGGTATCAATCAAGACTTGTTAAGATGATGTAAGTCTTTTAGTTCAACAACAGGCAGGCTACCACAAACTTCCTGATTAGTATTCACCTTGTCCTATCACAGCATACAAGAAAGATGCTCTGAGATAACGGGCAACATGTGCTTGTAGAGCATGCTGCTGGGATTACAGAACCAAAGGGGGTCGCTTTCAATTTGCATGATAAATCTGAGCAACGCATTGGAAAAAAAGAGGAGAAATTTCTAAGAGGGGAAATCTTCAACAGGGCTAAGCTCTTTGTCGTGATGCTCAAGCGTGGCGCATATTGTTGTGACATATATTACTTGAGCACATTGGATGTTTAAAGTGCATACCCACCGTAAGCAGCTGGGTTTACCTTGAAGTGAACAAACAACAGCCACCATCCAAAGACCCCTTGAAGTGTTCTTTACAAAAACTGAAGCAGTAGTTCTGAAAACTAATTATAAAGTTTGTGCAGGACAGAAGAGAGAGGTTGGTGAGAACAGGCATACATCTTCAAGCTTGTTATAGCGATCTTCTGTTCTGAAAACTAATTATAAAGTTTGTGCAGGACAGAAGAGAGAGGTTGGTGAGAACAGGCATACATCTTCAAGCTT
>CAEFZY010010180.1:0-25318 GCA_903066815.1 Brachyrhaphis roseni
ATATATATGTTCAAAGATAATAAACTATCATGTAACCATGTATGCTTAAAAACACATTTTACATACGTCAAGAAATGAAGCACCTTTTTTGAAACATTAAGCCCTGTCACTTGTTTAAAATTTATAATTTATGAATCACCACCATTACAAATTAAGCTTGTGTATTTGCATGAAGGGTGTGTAATTGTAGTAAGCTACTTTATGTGACAGTCTTAGATTATTTGGCCATATTGGACTAAAAGTCCAGGCTGTAGACACAGTCTACGAGTGACCCCCAGTGCAATTATTGACTAAATTACTCAGAAATCACAAATTAGCCAATTTAAGGATGCTGAAGTGAGTGAATCTTCATCGGTGCAAACAGAGCATCTGTATGGCGTATCATAACATTATGCTACTTAAATATCATGCAAGAATCACATTTATATACCATTTGCCTAATCGTCATAGAAAAAGTGCAATTTGTTGTGCAGATCATTAGGAATCCTGTGGATAGAGTTCCTATGGGCTATGACAGGAATATAGTAATATCATATATCATTTGTAGTGTTTTTCGATTACAGTACTCATGTTGCAGAATTTGTCACCAAAATATTGGTGTCAGTTTCTCTTATACTAGATAATAATGTAGCATAAATAGATATGCTACATTCTCAGAAGTGCAGCATGAGCAGGCTGGAAAACTATTTAGATTTTTCTATCATAGAAATGCAAGGTAGATATGCAAGGGTCAGATCAGAGTGTTCATACCACTAACTTGGGTTAATCAGTGCTTTAAGGTGTATACATCAAGACAAATCTCTACTGATATAATTGGAATTAATTTGTCATATAGTTCAATTTTCTGAAGAGACTCAAACAAGTACACTTCCTACACTAAAACAAAAAGAGCTACTTTTTGTCAAGGCAAAACAGAAGTTTGACACTTGGCTATGCTATCAAACAATAATCAGTGTCAAAATGTCAAGAAACTTTTCAAATCAAAGATTGATCAACCCCTCAGCTAACACCAACCCTTTGAAGCAGATTTTCAAATGTGTCAGACAAGTCTACAGTCAGTGAGTTTGACATTCAGAGAGAGATGGAAAAAAGAAAACTTATAATGATTTTTTCCCCCCTCTGTTTTACAACAAATGTTTAAGCTACCGTACACACAAAACAATAAATATGATGCACAGAAGTCTCTGTCTCCCTTCCCTGGCTTCAAATCTTATGAAGAATTCATTTGCAATTATAGCCACACAGTGGAACCGCAAAAATACTTTTCGTTGTCTATTTAAAAAACATGAAACATTTTCTCCACTGTGTAATTTTCCTCGCTGCATTTCGAGAGATACTGACCCAAAAAAGGTTGATCAAAGACTGTTGGAACTCCACAGCCTGAAGCAACCAATAAATTGGTCCATTCGATGTTTTGCACTGACAAATTATTCTCCAGAGTACTAACATTCTTGGTACCAACTCAATTAGCAAGAGACAGATGTAGCAAGTGCTCACATTTATGTTTCATAGACATTTCAATATTTTATTATTTCACTGTATGTTGGCACAGAGCCTTTTATGTCATAGAAATGATAACTGTTTGCTAATTCTGGCATAAGGCAGCAGTTGTTTTGGTTACGTTTTGCACATTTTCTGGGAGAATTACTGCAAGGGACAGCTTTAGGGTTTTAAAGAGGGTTCTGACTTGATAGTTAAAATATTTATTTCTTATGGTGACTGAAAAGAAACTAAAGCAAATCACTGTCAATGTGAGGAAAGATTTGATCAGAAATAGGGGGAAAAAAAGAATATTTCAATGGAAGCTTTTTAAATGTTACAATAAAATAAGAGCGAAACCATGCAACATTTTTACTCTACTATAGGGCGGGATGGTTTGCTTTAATGCCATAATTTCTGCCAGATAGTTGGATTCGACAAAGCTATTTCTTATTGTTTTTGAAGGAACCAAACAAAAAAGAAAAAAACTGAACATGCACAGTTGTCCAAAGAAGAAAAATTATCTTGTCAGATTTTCTTTGCACAAGGGAATACATGCTGTCATTAATATGCATGGGTCTCTCTTGTCTATGTTTCGGCATTTAGTATTAACCCTCACAAACACTCTGACCTCTTGCACAAAACCATATGGTTAACAGTGAGCGATCTCCCTGATGTTCAAGCATCATTTACCTCTGTGCGGCATAGAAAAAGAAAGCGTTAAAGCACAGTTCAGTGAAGAAAGGTGAAAACATTAAGGCATTCTTTTTCCTTCGTGGACTTTAAAAATTGAGATGAATTATTTTTGTGCAGATCTTTATAGCATTTCAGTAACATGCTCTGGGTTGACAAATGAGTCTCAAGTTTATCTGCTATGTTTGTTTGTGCATTGATAATACAACATCAACCATATAACATACACAGTAAATTGAGCAGAGTTAAATCAACACTATGCCGAATCTATTTGGTCCTTATCAGAATTGGTGTTAATTTAACTCTTTTCAGAGTTATTTCAACAAGAAACTGAGTAGTTTTAACACTTAAAGAAGTTATAACTACTCAAACTATTGTTGAAATAACTGTGAAAAGAGTTAAATTAACACCAGTTCTGATAAGGACTAAATAGACTCAGCATAGTGTTGATTTAACTCTGCAGAATTTATTGTGTATGATTAGGCTGATGTTTTAAAGTCAAGCATTAACCATTGCTACCTGATATCACAGGAACTAAATCCAATGCTTTTCTACAGAAACAAACAAAATATTCTTCGAATAACACAGCCGTTGCATATGGTGAGAGCAGCAAAACAAATACATAATGGCACCAGAGCACAAAACAGCTTTATAGCCATAATGTACATTTGCTGAGATCGTTTGAGAATAGCAGACTGCATAATTAACTTCCTCTGAAATGTTCCCCTGAGTCAGTCCTCAGCTTTATTAACAAATAATGAAGCAATTCCTAATTAGCTCTTGCATTGTAAAACCAAACTCAGAGAAGTGACATGGGGCTCTTTGTATTTCTAATAAGGTTGAATCGTGACAAATAGCATTGGAGAGAAGCAAATTTTATCCTTACTGAGAGTCCAAATCATGACATAGCAACGTAGGAGAAGAAATTCATTAAAAAATGTATGAAAATTTATATAAACAAAATAATGCATAAAATATACTGAGTTCAATAAACTGGACATTTTAGATTTATTAAATTAGATTGCTTTTACTCATGCTCATTGTCATTAATGCAAATATTTTACAGAATCTTTCTCAGATTTTGTGTGTTTTACACATCTGGATATGAAAGTGAATTGAACCCTTACAACAAATGACTAGATTATTTTTTTAAATGGAAAAGCTGTGGTTTTCACAGTTTTAAATAGTTAATATTTGTAACAGATTTAAAGTGTGAAAAAAGTTAAAGCACATTTTTGGTATAACTGGAAGAGGGCAAACAAAGACCAGATTAAACTGATTAAGATTTCAAACAGTTAGGAAAAATGATCAGATAATAGTTTTAAAATATGCACAGAACACCCAAGAACACCCAAATTTAAATATGAACATCTTGCCATTTCTAATTTTCCAGTAGCAATGTTTTAAAAAGTTTACAAAAAGAGGTAAGAAATGGAAGTTTATATGAGAAATTTTTAATTGTATTGAGGTCTGAGATGTACAATGAGAAAAAAAAAGGTGCTTGACCAACCAGCACTTCACATGAAAAGCCTGTCGTAGGTAATTTACTGGAGTTCTTTCGAGTTTGTTTTACAATATGTCATATGTGGCAGAATAATGGCATCAAATAACATGGTGCTCTCTGAAATTAAATTATTTCCAATAAATCGAAAGTTGGACAGATTAAATTTTATTGTTTTCACAAGCTGTTCCACCTATTTGTTTGAGACAAAGCTGTCAATAAATGATAATTACCAGGTATTTGAATTCTTGTACTATTTCTCTGTTTTTGTCTTGAATGACAAAACTTTAATTGCTGTTAGTATTTGCTTTTTACAGAATTACAAACATACATTTCTAGATACATTAAAATGTAAACCAAACTCTGGATCCAGTTATTAACATTATACATTATCGATTCTTGAGCACTGTGTTTTTTGTTCTTTACATGAGAGAGCTGTGACATCTGCAATTGTCCCAAATATGCATCTTTGCATACTCCCATATTATAGTCAGTCATCACTGACTTCATGTTTTTTGCCTTGACATGCAGGAAAAAAAAAATGAATTTGATCCTGTTTCAAGTCAGTCACTCTGTTTACTGGTGGTTATTTTAGTATTTGTGCTTTGCATGAAGCACCAGTGTTCACCTTTTCTAACTGAATTATTAGAACTGTGCCAAAGATGGATGGCAACTTTCTGCACGGCTTAGCTGGCCACCAGCTAACAGTGGGGCCAGGTTTTGCTGTGTTCCCTTGGCCTGCCTGCTGACCTACTCCTGGGTCTTAGTTAACATTCAGGGAGCCCTGACCTGAAAAGCAGACTTGGCATCAGAGCCAAGGTCCCACCCTCCCCAAAGAAATTAGAGGCAGTAATCTTTCAGGAACAACTTGCTAACCTTCCCAGGCCATGTAAATGTAATGGATGCAGCAGATTGTCCCTCTTCTGTTTTGCAGCCCCTCTGTGTCCCACTGTCAAGCGACTGTGCCAGGCTACGTCCAATTTGTGTGTCTCTGACGGCTCAGAGGTGACAAATGATAGCAGGGGCTAAAGGAAGGTTACATTTAAACACAGCACAGGTCAATGGGGTAGATGGCTGAATGCTAAATCATTGTCAGGAAAACTAATGATGTAACATTATAAGACAACAGAGCTGGGTAAAAGATAAAGTGCAGTATGTCATATTGATATTATAATGGACCAGTGTCTCGTTTAAGCTTACATTCATCTTTATTTTGCATAGACATTCATATATTCTGCTCCCTGCCGAATAGAAACACTGAAGAATCCCATCAAACATTTTATATGTAGCTGGATGCTGGTTTGCCACCTTAAAATATTGAAACATTATTGCTCATCTGTTTAACATTAGTGTTTTGCAGAAACATTGTACTTATTTTGACTGTTTAAATAGTGCTTTGCAAAACTATTCAAGCTTTTGAGCTTTTCCCAGATTTGTCATGTTTCAGCCACAAACTTTAACTCACTTTATTAATTTTGTATGTGATATGCAAACACAAAAAGCACACAATGTTAAAGCAAAAGTAAATGGGTGTAAGTCTGGTAGCATGTCACTACCAGCATTGAGCATCTGTTCAGAAGTTTTGCCTACTTTTATTTACAAAATAAAAATGGGCAAAATAAGCTTCTGCGAAAATCAATTGTCAAGTCTTTCCAATTGAACTTAAGTTTGGACTTTGGCTAGACTCTTCTAATACATAAATATTATTTGAGCTGAACCACTGCATTAGTAAATTGCAAACAAGAATTCTTGTGGTTTCTTTGAACCATGTTTTCAAAACAGGTCAGAAAGTAATCATGCCCTGTTGACAGATTCTGCCACCCAAAACTTGGCTCTCTGGAGCTCCTCCAGAGTCACCACGGGCCAGTTGGCTGCTTCTCTAAATAATATTCTCTTTGCACAGGCAGTCATTTTAGTTGCAAGGCATTCTAAATTTGTAGTCATCCCTCTCCATTTCTGGATAAGGGACGGAACAGTGTTCAATAATAGTCAAAGCTATCTCATTGTTGTTTTTACTAATGACAAGTAATCTTTGATAACATTTCGCCAATGTATTTTATTTAAATGTACTCCACACATTTTTGATTTTTATTTGTGAAAAAAAATAAATAAATAAATAAATGAAACCACACAATTTTTTCTTAACACTGCAAAATTTTGTGCTACTGTATGTTGGTCTATTACATAAAATCCCAAGATAAAATAACAAGACTCTGCCCCTTTTACCCTTACTGCTGCTGTAATGTTTGTAAGTCCAACTGTGATTTAAAACAGAAAACACACTTTATTAAGCAGCAGAAACAAATATTTGATTAACTGGGTCTAATATGTGTTGCACCTGCTGCAGCAATTTCAAAAACACACAGGAAGTCTGAATAACCAACACAGACAGAGCCTGGGAGCTGAAGCACAAGTTGTGGCATCTTGACAAGTCTTTAAGTAATTCCTTGATGAACAAACACCCTTAGGCTCACTTGCTTCGTTGCTTAAGTGAAAACTGAGAGTATACACAGCCACTGAGCAGTCACAGAAATAGAAAGTATTGTCTACTATTTTAATCATTAATGCTGAAAGTTTTTGCAGATATAAGTTCGGTAGATATCTATGATTTTGAATATTTCAAGGTCTAGGAGAAATTAATCTATTCACACTTACAGCAAAAATAATATCAACATCAGGTTTTTATTAAAGGAAAAATACATTATGGCAGCAAATAATTACCATTAATGCAGCCTAACTCTATGTAGCTGGAGGTTATGTGGACATGGAGAGTCCAGGAAGCTCAAGGACAGCTTACACTCCCAGATCAAACAATGTTCACTCTTTGTCAAATGACTGCCTCCCAAAACTGCCAAGCCAGAGGAAAATGAGCCCCCCTCCTCCAACACTCACACACACGACCCTGTGCTATGGACGACAGGATAAAACAGAAGATAGCTGTGCCTGAAGGAGACACAGGATAATGAAATAATCTTTAATCTCTGTCCCTCCCGGGTATGTTCAGCACCTGTTATTCTTGATGGCATTGTGAGGGAGGGCGGCTCGCAGATTTGTTTTAAGCCTGGTAATTATTACACTAATTATTCACTTTGGTGTGGGGGTGATTATCAGTCCTCGTTCAGGTGAGCGCGCGTCCGTGTTTTACACCAGCTGTGACCAAAGCAGCTTGTTGGAACAGTTGTTCCCTTGCAGATATTTGACCTCTTGTTCTGTTTGCAATCTGTACTTGGGAAGGAACGGGAGGAAAAACAGCCAGAAACTTTTAATTGCTCTAAAGAAACCGACATGAGAGGAACAGGCTTGTTCCATCTGTTCACCATCTCTTTAACAACTAAACTTCCTGTTAAGATTGACTTGACATCTGTAACACAGCAGCAGAGTTGTTGCTATATGCTTGTTGTTCCGATGAGACTTTATTTCTCTTAAATGAATGGATAGTCATAGTATTTTCCCTTCTGCTTAATATTTAATGAATGGAGATATATTCTTTTCATTAAATGAGATGCATTTGTAATCAGGGCTTTGGAGCCATAATGCCCCCAAGACAAATATTTCTTCTCTTTGACTCAATTTAATTCAATTAGCAGAAGGGCAACATCAAATACTACACCTCCATTAACAAATCTTTCATGTTTAAAGTGAGAATCATTAACAGTGTTGGAGTATACTGTAAAAAATGCATAGATTCTATTTATTGTATAGTCAGTGTATTTTGTGTCAAAAAATATTTCTTCCCTTGTTGAAATGTCATTGATATGACCATTTGTTTCTTAATAACAGGGAAATTATCTACTCACCAAATCTCATTGCAAATTTTTTATTTATTAAAGTCAATCAAGAGACTTGCTCATTTTTATTTTGATTTCTTTTTAATGAGCCATCCTGATGTAACTTATTTTATCTGGGATATAATTATGGGGAAGAATGAAAGGGTAAGATTTAAATGAGGATATTTCAAACGTAAACATTACATCAATTTATATTAGGTGGTGTTATCTGAGTTTGTATTAGTCTGAAATGCAGATTCTAATATTTCATGTCTCCGAATTTTATGATAAACACGTTCATGTTTTGTAAACTGCATAAAGGGTAATAAACTGTCAATTTTGTGAAAAAAAAGAACACTGTTAAATATTGCTTTTAGTTGAAGTCCATTCTGCTGGTATGCATCCCACATCTGTTTAGATAAATAACTATGTGAATATGTTTGACAGACACTAAAAATAACTTGTGCCTTTAATTGTGCCAATAAAGATTTTGTTAAGAATTTTATAGCAGGACTGCAAGTTAGTTTTAGTCTTTTCATAGGATATGTAGATATAAAATAGATCATGTAAATTTCAATAGGGACTAAAAGTTTGACTGTGAGAAATTGTCAGATTTTTTTTTTCTATTTACTACTTTAAGTTGGCAGTTCATAAAAATGTTTAATTGCAACATGACAAAATGAAAACTGTTGCAATGCAAAGTTTGCACAGATAGCTTGCAGAGAACAGATGTATATGGTTAAAAACTAATGCCTGATGTTACTGGATTTTGTTTCTTATTTGTTTAAAAATACAAAATATTAAGCACAACCTTGCATATTCCAAAGTACATTTGCTACTAACCTTTAAGAAACTAAAAGGTCAGAAAACTGTGTTGAAGAGTCAGAAAAACCAATCAGAAAAGAACCGATTTCTCTTTTCTCAAAGGTCAGGCTTTACTGTGTCTGGAAGCTCTACTGTGACAATATCAATGCTCTGTAACTCCACAAACGCTGATTGCTATCCTCTCTAGGCAATGTCGATTTTGCAGAAGCACTTGCCGATTAAGTCGGCAGGATGTCAAGAGCCCTCGTAGAAGCTGCCGTCTTGTCCTAGCGAAGAGCCCGAAAGCCCTTGTCTATTACAGGAGACACCCCAAGGACAGATGTTTTAGGCTTAGGAGGGTGATAGAGAATAATAGCGCATTAGATTCATAATGTGTTCTGGAAGCAGAACTCAGGGGAGACAGAACTCCTGGGTAATCGAAATTCATCTGTCTTCCTCTCCCCCTCATTTCCTCCTTTCTTTCTTGTCTTTCTTCGCCCATCCAGGGTTGCATCCCGTCAGCCTCTTGAGGTGGCGAATCTTTGCCCGGAGCTAGAGGCAGCACGGTCCATTCATCAAAAGCATGACCCGCTACAGTCAGGGACAGGATGCCATGGTGTAATGAACGTACCTGTGTCATATCTCTGCACATGCGGAAAGGGAAGCTTTACTTATGACTGGGTATTATGGCACAGTAACACATTGTTAATGCTCATTCTAAAAAGAAGGGATATCAGCTAAAATATCACCTGAAATACTTTATTGCCTTTAGTGTTGCGGCAATGATTTTAAGGAAATAAGTTGGGTTGTTCAACCCTTTTTTTTTTACATATCTTTCTAATACATTGTCTAAAAATAAGTTTGCTGTAGTATTCCCCTATGGAGCATTTATATTGTCATACATCATTTAAAAATGGGATACAATCTGCATGATTCTGAGGTGACTTAAACACATATTAATACTACAGTATCTCCATCTCCTCCCCCTACCCACCTTACCTCCAGTGCGGAGCTCCCAACTCATCTCCTACCCCAGGCCAAGGGTAGGAGATGATGAGTGAAGAGGGAGGTAATTCACTCCTCAGGCTTAATTAATCCTATGTCTTATTTGATGAATGGCTCCCAAATTGTGCTGCAATTGTATTTTTCCCCTTTTTGGTAAGGAGGGGGCTGCAGATCTGCGAAGGAGAAAGTCAAAGCCGGGACTCTGGGAGAAAGCTCGACTCGGGGCTTTGTTTACGAAGTTGTTGTCCTCTTTAGACACTTTGGGGGCCCCCTGTCCTCTGACATCTGGCCAGCTGCAGAGAGTGATGGTGTGCTGTAGGGAGCGTGTGTTCACGGATTTGTTTTTTTCTATCACCATAGGAGTTTAATGCCTTTGTTGCATGCTGAGTTTGTCACTTTTGCCAAACATGATTTGTTGAGCATAAATACACAGAGTATCCTGTGATTGTTTTTTTTTTTTTGTACTACTTCACATGAATATATACCTCCAGGGGGCAACACATTACAATGATAAATTCCATGTTTGACTTTCAAATGGGAAGTGCTTGTATTACTCAAAACCAATATTTTTTTTCTTAAGAATTAATCTTAATATGATAAAAAATTTCAGATATTTGGCTGAAATTGCCACAAAATTATAGTAGCTGAGATTATAGTGGATTATAATAAATCAATTTAGTTACTGTATCACTTTAAATAAACAAATAAGACTCCATTGGTTTGATAATTTTGTTGTGCAATGATTACCACAAATTTTAAAATACAAATAAAGATTACTAGGCCACATAAAAATAGTTACATTTCAGTCCAGGAATATAGACTTCACATATTTGTGTGAGCAGATAGAATCCTGTAAGCAGTTTTATATTAATTTATGCTATTTAAAGATCAAAGTGCACCTAAGCAAGGTTTTTATTTTAAAGATTTGCCATACCGGCACTATGATTAGAGGCATACATCATTGTGCTGCCACTTCAGCTGATCTCCTTGTAATCTCACCCTTACGAAATAGCTACCAGTTAACCAGACAAATCTAGCCTTTCTAGTGTAAACATCAAGCTAAATTCACCAGTAGCTATTAGTAGAAAGTAGCAATTGGAGGAGAGGAATTTGCTCTTGTCAAGTGAGGACAAAACATTTTCAAAAAGCCATCCTTGTGCATTTGTGAAGTATAAAAGTAGAACTGCTTTTAAAACTCGGGATCTTTGATTAACTAAATATATTTGGAAAGGTTTACTGCCTTCTGACTCCATCTGCTATAACAGATCTGAGCAGATACGATTGATGTACTTTTTTAAGAAGTGTGGATGGCACATAAAATGGTAATTATATTTTCAGGTAACCATACTGTATTGCACCCTGGTAATGTTTAAAACCAGTAAGCATTTCAACTTAGCTACGTAATGTTCTTTGTTCCTTTATGTTTGTAAGTTGAAGATAAAGGAGGAAAACATGCATCAGAGCAAGAGCATAGGTGTACCTTGAATGAGCCTTGTAAAGAATGCCACAATCTCTGTACTTTGGCTACTCGTCAAGATTTTCTAAACATTCACAACCTAAGTTCATCATATTGCTTGCCACTAATTAAAGATAATAAAAGGTTTAACTTTTGTCAAAGGTTTTCAAATCTTTTTGAAGTTTAAATGATACACAAGGAGAAATACTTTTGAGTTCCAAAACCAAATATTAAATTACGGTAAGGTTGAAAAATAGGGAGCAGGAAAAAAGGAGGATGGAGGCAATTTTGGTCCCTAATTGAGACTATCAAGTTTAAAAACACACAACCCACATTGAGCTTCAACTCTGGCCCTCAAGAACCCCTGTCCTGTATGTTTTAGATATGTTTCTGTTCCAGCACACCTAATTCAAATGATTGCATGACTTCCTCTAGTGCCACTGAAGTCTGTTAATCACACTGTCATTTAAGTCAGGTGTGAGACAGCGGGGAGACACCTATAACATGCAGGACGGGGGAGCTTGAGGACCAGGGTTGTGTAATTGGCATCCATTTGTTATTTTTGCAGTATAAACCAGTATTTGAAATACAGAAATGGACTGGACACAAACCTATGATGCAGTTCACTTTCAAAGCTTTGTATCAGCAATATCACCTGCTTTATTATGCATCCTTTTGTCACAAAGCCGTCTGTATGCATTGTCCTAACAGGGGTAGCAATTAAAACTAACAACGTCATAAATTTTTCACACTAATGTGGCAGCCGTAAAGCTTCGGTGAATGGAGGTGAGAGGGTCTGGTGACTTGAGAGGTGAGGGGATGAGATTTGGTGGCCTGGCCCGAGCAATGAACTTGATTAAACTAATCTCATTCCTATCAAAGCAATGCTTGCACCCTTTATCCCATTATTCACAGCAATGGGATAATTACGTAGAAACAAATGGGGCCCACACAGATCAGTCCTGAGACATAGACCCTCGGCTACACCTCGATTCCTGTGGACGGTGTTCTTTCTAAACACAGATTAATTATGGTCAACTGGATGGATCACATCTGTCACTCTCAGAGAGAAAAATGGAAATGATTGCCCCCAAGACGATAACGGGTGTGTATTAAGTCATCTTCTGGTTTGGGGGTTCAGTAGGGATGAATACAATCAGCATTTTAGAACAGCATCATGATGACATGGATAACAAAAAAATAGCAGCAATACTTAGAATCTTTTCATTTGTAGACATTTACTCATATTACATTTACTCAAATACAAGTATGTCCATCCTGTTCAGATATTCATATTTATGCAGCTGTGTTTAATTAATAAGTGTAAAATAATTCTTCAAAAGTCTCCAACATAAATTCATTGGCTGTATACCCAAAGCTGTAAAACAAATGTATTGATCACATAACCAAAACTTCAATTACAATCGTAATGAAAACTGTAATAATGTTCTTCATAAACTATATTGATCTTGTCAAACGTCTGGTTTTGATTGACTTTTTAAAGCTTGAAAAAAAGAATAACATGGTGAGTTAAGCGCAAAAGGACAAACTGTGCATTTTCTCTTTGCGAACAATTTGGTTTCTGAATTCAGTGACTTTTAAATCAAAATGTGACCAAATTAAATTACAAGATAACCTGAGGGCTTTACTTTTAAAGTAGAACGTAACATTCAAGTAAAAGTTTTTTTAAATGAAAAAAAACAAAAATCTAATCATTAAAATGTATAATATCTTGCTTCAAATTTTCACATATTTACCAAAGTCAACGACTATTGTGCTCTTTGTCTTGTTTTTATGTATTTCCACTTATTTTCTTTCCTTTTGATTCATCTAAATTTAGGTGAATTATTACCATTGAAATAGTTATATTTATTTAAATTGGCTGTGTAAAACTAATTTAAAAAAATGGAGCTAAAGAGTCATCAAAACCTTCTGATGCACACTCCTTATGAACACCTCAAGGGACTTAAGAGGTCACAGCAGGGAGTGATGAACAGAGACAAGCAACAGACAGAAAGTCAGTGTAATTATCTCCTGGAGTGGTGTGTATGTAGACAGTGAGCTCTTGCCCAACACGGTCAGCGCAGCAAGGCCCTCAGTGCTCGAATGCAGGTTGGGTTTTTTTAACCACCACCATCTCATATGCCCCAGGGATGTTTTTCTGCAATTCAGGCTTTTTACTGCATCCCTGGGGACTGAGGTTTAGTCACTGACAGCTGACCATACCACTTGAAACTAACAAGATTATTAGGCTGCAGAGTCGATCAGCTTTTGCTTTTTTTTTACTTTTGAAGTCACCCACAGGCAACTGAGAGAACATTTTTGTCGTTGGAGCACAGCTCAAACTCAGATACACAAGTATACCTATACCTAAAATGTAGGTCCATTAGAGTAAACAGGCCCTGCCAATATGTGAGCAGACATGTTTATTTTTTTGTCTTCCAGGCTTTTATATATTGAAGTAAAAGCGCATATTAATTAGCACTTCTCTCCATGCGCAGTAAATCTTTCTGTTTGGACATGTTCCAATTCAGTAAATAGGCTTTTAGATGCAAATGTTTATTGCTGTGTTGTTTGTAATGGTCACCTCTCATTGAACCAGAATTTTATATGCTCTGACACAACAGTTACAGATTGCAAATAAGGAATATTTTATCTTGGAAACCAAGCGGTAAAAGATTCCACAGTTTTCCAAAACATTTATTTAAGGACACCGAGTTGGATTTGCCATATAGCTTTTTGGTTAATGTTGTACAATGAGAACATTTGGTCTATTTACATTATTACCCTGCTGTTACAACAAAATATGTAAAAGTGGAACAAATTGCTAACCGCCACAAAATTTGGGGTAAAATCATATCAATAATTAGGTGCAAAGATTTTTTCTGCAGTGATTTACTTGATAAAATCATATTATAACACTTAAAAACCTTGAATCAGATCGTATTCATTTTCAGTGAAGCAACTTTTATTTCCATGTCATAGATTGTGTGTGGGGTGATTGCACCCCACACACAATCTATGAAGGATTCAATTAATGAAGAAGGGTGAAACTGGAAATTTCTAAATTCTTAGATATATATTTTTTAATAGCAAGCAAGACAATCTTATGAGCGATATAGGGCACTTCATCTGACTGCTGGAGTGATGAAAGTATTTCTGCTAAAAAAAGTTGGGAAGCTAAAACATAACTTTACTCCCCCACGTTTAAAAATTAGGTAGTTTCTCCATTCGCTCTATTGTTTAGATGCCTGTGTCTGTAAGTATATTGAAATTTAACATAGTAGTCTAGTCTGAGGGTAAGGATACTTTTTCAGTTTATCTAAAGTATTCTTTAGGATTTGGATACTTAAAGACTGGTATTTTATGACAACTTCCTACCATATAATATAGTTTTTGATAATATTATGGCAATTCATTGTCAAGACTCTAAGTTGATGTTAAATCCTTTAATGTGGATGTATTTCTGATCAAATAAAAATGTGGTATTTTAATGTAGTTCTTTGCTAACAAGCATAAAATAAGGTATAGTAAGAAGGCATGACCCCAGGAAAGGAGTTACGCCAACTGAATGACTCAACTGATTGTAACATTTCGTCACTCATTTTTGCCCGTGCTCCTGATAAGCATATGTTGTCTGTGCAGAAAAACCTACATTACTCTTTGAATAATAGATACCTTATGAAATGTTTCAAATAACTACTATGTGAAATTTATTTCTTTCATTATGTCTAATGTTTGACTTTAGAAAAATGAAAAACAAAGGTCATGTTTTTTTATTATTTTGAGGGGTAAAGCATTTGGTTTGGGGCTTTGACAAAATAAAACTGTTGAATTGAACTTTTTTTTTTTTTTTTACCACTAGTCTTTATGTTGAGGAATTTGTGAGCGTATAATTTAGCATGAAAACACAAAAATTGGTTAAGCTAGCTTTAATATTACCTTTAGATTTAAAAACTCCTCAGTTCTATCATTTATGTTACTAGCACCCAATGATTAGGGCCTAAAGAGCCACAGGTTGAAGAATTCTGATTTAGGTAATGAGATTCAACCTTGGTCTTAAATGTCATTGCAAAAAAACCCTGATAACTGTTCTTCTCCAGTATTCACTGCAAATATGCAAAATATGCATATTTTGAATATTCTCTTTATACCTGTGCTGTTTTTTATTGTAAATGTACTGTAATCTACAGAAATAATGTCTGCTTTTTACTGTAAGCATTTCCTCTGTTTCACCTTGATATAAAGTATGCAGAAACACCAGATGGGTTTTTGCGTGTCAGTCATTGCTTTTTTTCCTTCAACAGAACTGCAGTGAAATGTAATTTATCACTACACCGTGTGCATTAAGTGGTCCGGGTTACAAAATAAATATCAGACTCATATTGCTGGAACATAACCAGCGATTAATTGTAAAACATAGTGCATTTACAGACTTTAGCAAAACACTATATCATAAATATTTGCACGTCTCCTAATGCAAAGGTTCAGGGGTGTTTTTATTTCAATTTACAAAAAGAACAAGCTTGTCTTTGCTTTTCTTTCACTGGCTGAGAGTGCTCTACCTGGATCATCCCTTAAATAAATCAATATGTATTTCAAGCATGGCCATTAACAGAGGCGTCCTCTCATTCCCTTTTTCTCCATCAAACCACACTAATCCTGATTTACACAGTTTAAAACCTTGGCCACATCCCCTACCTTCCAAGGAGATAGGGTAATTAAATTGGTACTTTTTACAAGTCGTTCTCAATAAATCTGAATAAATTAACAAGGCATTACGGAGACTGCTACATTAAATTTGCATAGTGTGTTTAATGAATATGCAACTGCAAGTGAAAAGGTCTGCTACTGTGAACTCTTGAAATTAGCATAACTACTTCCAGCATGTTTCTTAAATAATGCTCTCATTTGCACATCACTGAGTTGGCTAATTCTAACTTCAGTCACTGTAGCCTCATAATTAAGAGTCTCGCTTTAATTTTTAATGAAGTTTACGTTACATCAATCCTGACAGTAATGAAGGGGACATGGAAACAAAAAGGCTGCTAATAATTAAATTCACTAACCAGTCTGAGGCATAGTAATTCCTGAGGAGAAATTACAGGACTAATTATTAATATGGTATTCGTCCCACTCCATGGATAGACTCGCATAAATGCCTGTCCTGGTGCCAGTTATGCTGAAACGCAAAATGCCTTTTTCACTGCCCTCATTGACTGTGAGGTCTCGCATAGATTTTTTACTGCACAATTAATCATGTTGACACTCACGAATAAATGCTTTTTATTGGTTGTCATGTATTAGGCCTTATTACCTGAGTTGGTTTAAGGTCTCTTCAAGTGAGTCAGTGGGATGCAGACATAAACAGATGAATACTTGAGAACAGTCATTTTGGAGACAACTTCACAAATGGACGAGACTTTCAGCGCTTTGATTACACACATATTCCTCTCAATCTTGGGCAAAATGCCCATCATGCAACTTTGTCACCCATTTGACAGTCAAACCATTCAACTTAGAGTTTTTTGGAAAAAAAATCAAACTCAGGTTGCTTTCACATAAAACTTACGTGATGTTTGTTGAAGTTACCTCAGTCTAAACAGTCATGTCACATTTCATCCGATTTCTTCATTACTGCAAGTGACAGATGGAAACTGTTGCACATAGATCACTTTCAGTGTGGTAGATTGGTCACATATGTGTCTGATGGTTATGTTTTGATACAGAAAATCTTTCTCCTCAGGATGGCAGGAATAATGGAAAGCAGACATATGGTATTTCTCCAAACAATCGTCGGGGAGCAACAGATGAGAAAGTCTTTCTATCAGTCCCTTTTTGCTGAAGTACCCTACTGAAAAAAATATACTTTAGTATATTTCAAATATACTTACATTTGTGTAAGTACATTTTAAGTATACTAAGTATTGAGTGTACTACCCATAAATATATATGGAGTATATTAAAAGTATGCTTGTACCAATTTTGACATTATAACTTTAAACACACTTAAATATAATTGTACCAAAATACACTTTTAAGAACTATATTAAATAAAAGTATACTTTAAGTGAACAAAATATGTATTTGCCCAAGAGTAAATATACACTTTCCGAGGTGTATATTTAAGATATTTAAAATATCTTTAAAATATCTGTCAAAGATATTTTGTGTATAGGCCTATTTTAAAATATATGCTCAAAATAGAATTTTTTAAAATTCACTTAACGCTTACTTTAAATTATTAATTTCAGTATGTTTTAAATTACATCTCAGTGTATACTTTAGGCTACTAAAGTATGGCTTTTTATTTCAGTTTTTTTTTGAAAAGCGCCATTAAAAGAAGAAAGGTCATGAAGCCAGAGAAGATAGACGCTGTTCAAATTCGCCATTTTTACTCGCATAATATTGCCGTACAAGTAGAGAAGGCCTTGATAATAGTTAGTAGTTTTGTTAAATTCAAGCTGGTGAAGCCCTAGTCCGGGTTAGACGCCAACACAACAGGACAAGAACCGATGGAAATGAAACGTGGGTCACGAAAAGAGCCCGAAGGGACGAAGGCTGCTAACGTGTTGCTAGCTGGTGGTAAGTTTGCTTCCAATGCTAATTTTCTTCGTTTAATTATAAACAGTGCAATAAAGATATAAACAAACTTACTTTGGTTTCAGAAATAATAATTTTACCAATTTTGTTGTGACTTTTATGATTATTACTATAACGATCATTCAGCTTCATGTTATAACTGTTCTTAGGAAGGAGAAATGTCAATTTGTCTGGAGTAATACTGTGATACTGAATTAAAACAATACTCTGTCCTTGGTGAAATATTTTTCACATGTCCTCTAAAGTGTACTTATTGTTTCATTGTGCAAATTTTCATAAGCATGTTGTCTGTAAACTTTGAATGTATTGACAATTTGTACAATTCTGTGATAGTATATTGGCAATGTACTCTTGAAAAATGTGGGTAAGACTTTATTTGACGGGGTGTGCATAAGACTGACATGATACCGTCATACACATGACATGTTCATGACAGTGTCCCCATCAAATAAAATGTTACCAAAATGGTAATATATTGAAAGCACAATGTAATTTGTTTCACCTGTAAAGTGTGTTGTAATTGATCTTTCTGTGTTCTGGTAGCCTGATGTGTTTGCAGTACTGTAGTGTGTATGAAGCATGTAATGTGCAAAGTGGCGAAGCAGAATAATTAAAGACATTAAGTAACTAAGAAGTGTACTTCATTAGCAATTATAATAAACCAAATTGTAATTGTAGCATACTGTAATCACACTACTAATATATAAAATATGTCATGCCAATATACTTAAAATACATTCTAAGTATATTTTAAATGTAATTCAATCACAAAAATAGTACACTCAAAATATACTAATCAAGAATGTTTTTATTACATAAAAAATACACTTAAAGTCCAAAAAAAGTCTGTTGAAGTATACTTAGTACACTTTAAATTGTGCTTTAAGACAGTTTAAATACTATTAAAATACACTAAGCACAAAATTAGTTGTTCCAAAATGTCACACTTTAAGTTAACTAATCCTAAGTGAACTTAAAGTATACTCATGATTAGTCTGACTTAATATGCTCAAGTATGTTAAAATTTAACATACTTAGTATGTTAATTTTTCACCAGGGTAAAAAAGTAAGAGGAAAAGATGCACTATCTCTTCATGGTCTCACTCTGAAAATGTAGATAAATCAAATTTGTTCCACTGTGTACTCAAGATGATGCAATACCTGAAAGGGTAATAAAGCCTCTGTCTATGCTAAGTGTCCAAGAAGCTTGTTAATGTCTACAAAAAGCATGTGGTTAGGGTACAACCTCAATTTAACAAAATAGTGGAGGGGTATATATATATCTGAGCCTGTTAGACAACTGTCCTTTGTGGATTAGAAGAAATGCACAATAAATCAATATTTTTAGATACGATGCCAGTTATCAGAAACCTAAAGTCTTGAAAACAGCTTCTGCAACCTACAAAACACATGAATAAAGTGAAGAAGAAAACTTCCTGCATTCTAATTTTTTGCAACTTGTCATGAATTAGCATATTTTTACCATTTAAGCTTAATTTATATTAAATTTGAAAATCACAGATTTGACATAAAATATGATAACACTGGGATAATGTGAACTTATTGTCTTCTAGTTCTTCAGTAGTTAGCTGGCAAAATACATTGAAAACCAGAACCCAACAATGCGTTTTTTTTTCGCATTCTGAAACAGGCCGTCTTTGATCAAAATTATTCTACATGTTGCTCTTCTGATCCCGGTTGTCAACACAAGTGGCTGCTCTGCTGAAAGTTAATTATTTGGGATTGTAATAGCTTTGGTTTAGGCAGGGGAATGGGACATTTCTCTAGCTGATAAGCCTGTTAACACTCTGTCTCTGCCTACAGTAGGTGTGACGGGTAAAGAGTATTTCCTGATGCGCAGCAGCACTTGACATTTCATTGGATTCTTTCTGTGCTTTTCCATTAGTGCATTCTAATAGCACAAACCCCGGCGCTGGACTGAATTTGTTTGATAGAAATGTAATTGCATTCTTCTCTGTGCATGCAGTCTGTGTAGATTCCCTGTCTATAATTTCAATGGCTTGTCACAACTGAAGTGCTGGCTCCTGAACAGGTCAGAGTCAACAACATTATTTTCAAGTGCAGACCCACAAGGGTTTACTAATCAACATCACAGTTCATCATCTCTATTATTATGGGAAAAAATAAATCTTCCCATATATTAGCTACAGTGCTGCTTGAAGAACACTTAATCAACCGTATTTCAGACATATAAATATATATTTTCCTCTACATATTAGGCACGCTTTGCAAAGTCCTTGGCTGCCAGCGACGCACTGTCACTGGCAGATTCATCGAACCAGTTCACGGTAATAATGCACAATGTGTACTAAGCGTCTTTCACAGTGACACAAGTTTTCAAATTCGATTCAAATTAATGTCACACATTTCTTTAGGTTGCTATAGTGCCTGTATTTGTTAGTTCTTGTTCAGCAGAAACTTTATGGTATTTTTTTCTTTGTTTTCATGTATAAAGTTGCTCCAGTTTGACAAAGCAAATAAATTAGACTTAAAAATGTGTTGTTGTTATGCAGAACTCTCACAGATATTGCCATCACTTCAAAGGTTTAACAAAAAAAATAATTATTAGACGAAATTTTCATTGCAGTTGCATTATCTCACAGATATTTTTAAAACTAACTTTTAAATGAGTAAGTTTATTGATGAGGGGGGGATACCACATCAAGAAAGAATGTGTTTTCCCTTGTTGTAATCCTTGTTTTAATCATTTTTACAATTCTCTTTTGGGTAGAACAACACTTAGTCTTCTTTTTAAACATTTCAAAGGAAGGCGCATACAGAGTGGGAAATATATACCTATCATTCTATATTTAATATTTAAGTTATCCAGAAAAAGCACCCCTTAAACTCCTCTTAGAACACCCCACAGGTCTTTTGTGGGACTCACATCTGTGAATTGAAGTGGCTGTGGGAAAACATCAGTTGTGTGTTTGCTGAACTGTTTCTGTATTGATTTACCAACATATCTGTGATCATTATTGTGCTAAATTGATGATAGAACTAGTGAGGCTTTTTTGAAGCAATACCTTTAAGTTGCCAATTGGTGCATATTTACCATCTAGTAGCTGTTTCTGACTCATCATAAGCTGTAATGAGTGACAAGTATTTTTATCTATATAGCAATATCCACAAATAAATATCACAAACTGACAACAGAGAATATAAAAATTAAGACATGGTTAAGGTGGCAAAAAATTGTTATTGATAGATAATTAAAAACAAACACAAAGCAACATTTATTTAAAAAAAAAAAAAGGCCCTTAAGGAAAGTCTTGTTTGATTAAGAAAATCTACAGTGGATTTTTAAATTAGTCAAGACCCTCAAGATAACACAACATAGCAATGGACGTTCATTCCATAGTAACTGAGCAACAGTATGAAAACATCAACCCTGTGAAGTTTTACATCTGATCCAAGATTGTGTTCATTACCCCCATCCTTCTGCTTGCTGTGTGGCAAAATAAAGTTGTTTCCTCCTTCAACCTAGTTTGTCACAGCTCCAGTTCATACTTGGCCTGACATGTTCAAGGTGAGGTTAAGGTAACTATTTATTTACTTATTTATTTATTTTTGTAACTATTTACTCTCATAATGCTGGATACACATTTTCCTTTACACAAAAAGGCATCTCCTGATTTTGAATAATGCCTAAGAGAAATTATTCCTTATATCTGAGAGAAGTAGTAAGTCAAGTGTAACATACAATAAATATACTATTTATTTAATGTTCTATGATTTACTGCAGAGCTCGTCTGTGCTGGCCAGTCCAAATATTGACCATTATCAGAGTGTTGGCACATGGTCAATAGTCTTTGTGTTCATACCTTATGAGGAGAGGGAAGATGGCTTTTAAAAAAACTTATGCAAATTAAAAAACACACACACATACACCCCCACGCACACACGCCCCGCCAAAGCATGTCTTTATGTCTTAATGTGGTTAGCAAAACTTTCAAGAATTGCAGGTGCTCACAAATTGATTGTTTTCTAACTTTTCTTATGAAAGTGTGCTGTGGTCTATTTTTCATCTCTTACCTTCCCTTTGGGGATCGTCCATGTGTTTACTGTTTACATGTGTTGTAAACTCACCTCTACTGTTGTTGTGCATTGTGCTGCTCTGGTCTTTAGTTCTGCCAGCCCTCCGTTGAGACCAAGCATTTCCCTGATGTCTGAGATAAAAGACAGAGCAAAATGCCCCTCATTTGGTCCCAGTTGGTTAAGTGTGTTCTGATCACTGCCAAGGTCTCAGTGAACATGAGCCACACAAAAGACCGTGCCTTGCAACCACCAGAGCCGGCAATATAAGGGGATTTGCATCAGTTAGCTGTCTCGCTCACTAACCGGAAATGCTGCGGTGGTGTTGCAGAAGACATGTGAATGTACAAGGAATTGATCCTAAGTTCAGAACTTTTATTTTATCTTTTACTAAGCAGCTACAGAAATTAATTGGGGACACTCAACACATATGTTTTTTATTTATATGCCATATTAATTTACATAAATCAAAATGATGTCTGAAAAATGAATTGTAACCCATTGAATGCAGTCATTGCATTTTCACATTCAAGACAATGTCTTAGATTTATTTGCCAGGAATCAAATTATTGACTCATAATCAGGAATTGTATTTATTAATAATCACGTTAAGGTCTATTTGAAAGTTATTTAATTGAGTAAAATTAAATATGCAAAGAAAAAAGGGAAATCAAATATGTCTTTAAGTCTTATTTACTGTAGTGGTATGGGGTGGAACGCTTTTGGAACAATAAATTAAATGTAAGCTGATTAAAAGTCTACATAAGGTCTAAGGCATGCTTGTCTATCTCAGAGGTTCAGAGAAATTGTTGAACGCTGTCTAATTTTGGAGTTCCAAGAATAAAATGTAAAATGCACCAATTATAGTTATTGAAACAAATGCTGTCAATATGATCAGGCTTAGAACTGACTCTGCTTGGTGATTCTTCCTGTTAACTCTGTGGTTCTGTTTATCTTTGATTGGTTGTTTTTGACCAGGAGCGGTGCATTTTTTGCAGACTGCCTTTTGCAGTAACTGGGAGGAGGTGGAGGAGCTTGATTTTTTCGCAGATTATCTGTCTCATAACGTACTGTCACTAAATGCACAGCACAGACTAAATATGGAACATATTTTTATACTGAAACTTTAAGGTCAACTCTCATGAAGTCAAGAAAACACCTCATTAATGACAGCTCAAATGTTTACGAAGACATTAAATTAAATGTGTTGTTGCCATCTGTCAGTACAGCACAATTATGAGTCAATGTCATAATTACGCTCATTATTTCAAGTTTTAACTCAACTAAACATGAATAATGGGTTTTCATGCATATTATTGTTATTACCACAATATAACAACAGAAAAAGTATCATTAAATTTAAAATCTGTTTAAGAAATATTGAAGTTTCAGCTTATACTTTCTAGAAAAATATTTTTGTGACCTATGTTTTTATACATATTTTATATACTAGGAGACAATTTTGCAGACAATTTATCTCCAGGCTCAAACTGTTATAGATTATTGATTTTAAAATAATCTTTATTCATTACTTAAACTAACAAATCACAAAGAAGCTAACTTCAACTAGTGGTTAATATAACTGTGGATTATTTAAAATATGTTTCTGATGTTTTAAATTAGTAAAAAAAGAAAAAAAGAAGAAACAGTAGATCATTGTAAATTATTTTACTACTTCAAGGTCATACACACAATAATATTTTAGTCTATTTTAGTTATATATGAGTCCAGAGATTAGATTTTAAAGGGTCTTGGAAGAGAGCAGTTAAAGTAGGTGAGAGGTCAGATCTGGGATATTATGATCCCAGATATTCAAGTTCAAACCAGTTTCTCTGGTGTAGAAAGGAAAATAAAAATAAATAAAAAATTATGGAAAGAAAGGTTAAAGGTTAAGCTTACAGCTTTGACCTCATAAGGATGTAATTTCACTTAAAGTGACCCTATATATTGATCCTCTTCCCACTGCTCTCATAATGTCTCACCTGTCAACTGGGAGGGTTAGGCAGCGCTTAATGACACGGATCAAGGGAGTAAGTTCTCACCCACGACCCCTTTAAACTTAGTGTATCCTTATTAATATTACTTTATCCTGTGATCTCTGACTCATTATGCATTTGCGCTGGTTTCTGTTCATCACAAAGCCTTCCACCTCATTTTTATCCTCTGTGAATTAAAAGTCTGTATGTGACTGACCTATGATAATTCGTGCTTCTTTTTTCCTTTTTTTTGCATTAAAGCCCTTTAATCTTCTTTCTTCATGATAAAAGTTCACTCCTCTGTTGAGTTTGTTGTTAATATATTATGATCAGTCTTTGCTTAATATTGCATTATTCTCTCATTTTCAACAATATATACAGGAAATGAGAATTAGCATAATTACTGTTCAAGTGAAACTAACTCATTATAAGATAATAACATTTTCTGTAATTCCCCTAAATATTGATATGTAATCCGTGTCACTCTGTCTTTTATCTATTCTCCTTTTGATTTTTTTTCCCCCTCCCACCTTCATCTCTCCTGCTCTCGCTCCTTGATCCCTCCCTCTTTTTATATCTGTCAGCTGGCTAAGTATGGTGTGTAGTCTAACAGGATGGTGTGTTTCAACGGAGTCATCTGTCACCAAAAGCTAAGCGATGAAAGGAAGAGTGAGATTTGTATCTTGTCTGTGATGAATTATGCGAGGAGGGGTCAGAGGGGTCTCTGCTTTGGTTACAGTCGACAGCGCAAGCACGGACCTCAGGTAGTGCGCTCATCAGTCCTGCTGTTTCTCACCATATGGAGTCAATGAACTGACACACCCCTGCACACACACACACGCACCCCGATATGCCTAAACACACTTCTATATAAGCAGCAGATAAATGGACAGATGTTTCATACTGTAATAATATTATTAATGAACAGACAGACAGACAGACAGACAGACAGACAGACAGATAGATAGATAGATAGATAGATAGATAGATAGATAGATAGAAACTAATGATGTCAATGCTGCTTTGAAACAATTAAACATTTAAGCAGTACTTAGACAAATATAAATATAAAATAAAATAAGAAAGCCTTCTCTAGTTATTTTCTATGTCTTTCAGTGACTAATTGGGTGAAACTATTCCCAGACAAATTGAATTACTTGTTCCCGCCTCCGTCCAATTGAGATATCTGTTACAGATGATGTGCCGTATAATGAATGCCTAATTTATGTAATTAGACCATTAAGCATAATCCGAGCATATGTTGGGAATGCCCCGAGGTGTTCTTCCAGGTAGGAGCCCCTCCTTCGGATTTGATCCAGAAACAGCTGATGGAAGAGACTGCCAAAACGAAACCCTCTCTTTGGTCGATAAAATAAATTAAAATAATAAAAATAATATGCTAAAGTTTATGCACGCAAAAATCAGCTTTTATTTTGGTGAAAATTAAAGGTGGCCTTTAACTTTCTTATCATATAGGCTAAATTTGGTTTTGGAGGAGCTCTTGAGAGAACACTCTGGTTGCTAATTAATTGTCATTCTGCTGAATATTCATACCTTATGATCGGTGCGTCCTTAATTGCGCCGTAAAGCATCTCTGGGGGGCTGAAGCCACCCCGGACTTAATTAGAGACGGGCCTGTTGGTTGCGTCTGCAGCAGACAACAAACTCCACCGCTGCACGCTTTCTCTTGCACACTGAACTCGCTTTCCACACAAGAGGCCATCAGATCTCAACCTCTGCTATGATGAGAATATGTGCGAGCAGTCCGACACATTTTGCTGCGGATTTACGTCCAAGTGGTTGCATTTCAATGTGAGTCTCTGCATTTTCCGTCATTACATTATTGTGTTTGCTTATCGCCTGGAGTCTGGCGCGGAGTTTGACATAGCAACCAGGACCACCTTCCCACCTGGAACCCCCCCCCCCCCACACACACACACACACACCCACAAAAAATAATAATTTTCTATGGCTTTGC
>CAEFZY010010181.1:0-16824 GCA_903066815.1 Brachyrhaphis roseni
AAAAACGAAAAAAGATGTTTGACAATGCACAACGTTCATGTTGAAAATGGATTGACAATAGCAATTTTAGCTTTTCATAGCTGTTTTTAAGTCCGTTCGGTTCGTCGGAAATTAATAAACAGGATTATTTTTGCAGATATCATTAGCAGTCTTATAGTTTATGAAGTTTTGCGATCTCCGCATTTCCAACATTGCCGAGCTCTTTCTAATTTGTGGCATTTACTGACAATTTTGTGCAGGAAACATAAAATTCTGCAGGCAACTGTTTGGACAGCCCAAAGGGGCTTCCACGTCATTCTTAATTCAGATATCTAAAATTGTAATTTTGACTAGTCATAATTAAGTTCAAGATATCTTAAATCGTAATTCCGGATACGTGTCCCGTCAAATGACAGATCCAGTGTCGTAGTTTGAGATATCTTGAAATGAATTTTGACTAGTCAAAATGGAATTGAAGATATCTTGAATTATTATTCCGGATAGTCAAAATATAGTTTTGTCTAGTCAAAATGCATTTTTAGATATCTAGAACGTAATTACGGATAGTCAGACGAAACCGAATTTATGTTAAAACGGCTTGCCATAGAGACAGCGGCTCAAGGGAGCATGAGTGAACCCGGAACAGGGGGCGTGGTTAAAATGACGCACTGTTGACCGCTGACCAATCAGAGAAGAGGCGTTAAATTCGTCATCTTTTTTTTCATCTTTAACTGATACCTGAATGGATAATATAAACTATACAAATACAAAAAGTAAGAGAAAGAAGCATTTCATGTATAAAATAATTTTATTTAGTTATAAATGTGTAGAGAAAAAGACATTTCCACTCACAATGTTGAAGAAATATTTTAAATTATTTCAAAGTGAGTTTACGTGAAGGCATTTTTAGTGATAGTTTCAGTGATAATGAAGAAAAAAGCTGTAATTTTCCAGTAAGTTGGCAGAGCCCTTGTTTTAGCTGATTTGAACTACTTAAATCTCAAACTTAAAATGTTTGTAGCCATGGGATGCACTGTTATCATGCAGCTTATTGCCTTAGAGATTACTGTAACACACATAACGTAACTATAATCAGTGCAGTTACTTTTGGATAGTAACAAGTACTGGCAAATAGACTGCCTTTAATCAAACATCATCAACTTTTACTAATTTTCTATAACGACAAAAACTTGAGCGTAGTATGGTTTTTTATTTTTTGTTGTTTTTTTTTTGTGGTAGACCAAAGCAAAGTAGTGACTAACAGTGGAATGAAATGCAACAGGGTTTTGAAAAATATTTTCAAATTAAAATCTGAAAAGTGTGGCATGCATTGTATACAGCCCTCTCTATGGAATTTCCCTAAGTAAAGTCTAGTACATGAAGCTGCTTTCAGAAGCCACCTGTGTCTTATTTAATCTCACAGGGTGAGCAAGGAGATCATTAATCAGGCAAGGCCTCTATTTATTTTTGCACAAATGCAGACTTTGAGGAAATGAAAAGAAAGCCATTGTTTAAAAAAATCATAAGTCCTATTCACAGTTTGCCACAAACCACCAAAAGGTATGTGCAGTAAACCTGTAAAAGAAAGAGTTCTGGCCAAATGAGAGCAAAACTGAATTTTTTTTGGCCAACATCAAAAACTCCTGACTGAAAATAAACACATGAAATCATCACAAATACCACAACATCAAGCTGTGAGGGACAGAGGAGGTTGGTCATTGTTGATGGTTTGGATGTTCGTTGTGGTTTCAATGCTTTTGTTCCGTTCTATCTCAATTACTTTGCAACATAGAAAACATCAAAAGATTTCCCTGTTTCAAAAAGAATACAGACGTACTATGAATTAAGAACCAAAACACGGGGCTCACTGGCATTTACAGATTTATAATTACTGACTGATAGGTCCAGAGTGTAACAAAGCAACACTTTGTTACACATCACACGCTCTGTTGACTGCAGACCGTGTGATGAAGTGTTTTTTGTGCTTACTACTGAGCCGTTTTCTTTGCGAGGGCAGAGCTTTGGTTTGAGAATATTTATCCTGTTAAATAGTTATTTGTACTGTTTCATCTGTATGGTTGGTTGGTGAAGCATTATTTGAAGATAACAGGAAAACATGAAACAAAACCATTTAAGTGTCCTATCAGACTGTGTATGCTCTGCTCAGACTACATCTGTATTTTTTTCCTCACCCGTATTGTGCTCAGACTGTATGAGTCGTTTCTTGATTGTTACTTATTCGGTTTGATGGAATAAACCTGTTGGCAAACCCAATAGGCAGTAGAAGAGTAACAAATAGGTATTAGGAAAATGAGCTCAAGATACACAACACCTTTAGAACCCATATGTGCCCCAAATTGTTTTTTCCCTGCATCAAAGCAGAAAGCAATTAGCACCTGGATTGTCCATGTGTCCATCTCCCTTTTTTGGAACCAATTTTCTTCAGATTTGTTCTCCATATGTAAATATTGAGTGCAAGAGATTTTAAAAAAAGAAAGAAAAAAAAAACGAGAAAAGGATTATCAGAATGTTTGTGTGTTTTTTTTTTATATTTGTTTGTTTTTATTAAGGCAATGTTGGGCCAACCTGAGAACCGTCAAATGACTGCAAATGCTATTTAATTTCTCTATGACCTTTGTAACTCACTACAGGAATTTGAGAAGCTAATTCAGAACCGGTCGGTGTCATAAGGAGCCCTTTAGGGGAGATGGGGGAAAAGAGTTTCTTTTGCTTTACCTCGCAATACTTTAGTGTTACCTCGCAGTATGCTTATTGCAATATTTGCTGGTCTATTTGATACAATCACAAACGTCAATTTAAAAATTCAAATGTATGCACATTTAAAGAGTTAACTATTTGGTGCATAAAACTGATTGCCAAATCGATTTATGTTAATGTCTGTTTGTGTCAGGTTGAGACAGAGCTGCACACGAAAGCAGCCCTTTAAACCATTCAGACTATCAACACAAAATAGAGACACAACTAAAACTGTCAGATGACTTATTACCCCGCGATAATAACTCAGAAATAATCCAAATAGTTTGGATGTATTTTTTCGTCTTTCCCCCTTACGGGAAGTTTCTGTTTATATCATAGGTTTGTGATGCATTTTTATCCTAAAAGAAAAAGATATAAAACTTCTGATATTTCACAACGAGATATTAACGTATGGAAATGTAACGCAAAAGAAAAGAAAATCCCCATGTCCCCTAAGGGGCGCCGTAGCGCAAGGTCCAACCACAACAATGCAACAAACAGAGAAGAAGACTCATTTTCCCAGGGTGCTCTGCGCAAAGAGCAACAAATATGGCGGTTCGCTTCAAGGCACCCGGACGTGACAGGAATTATCAACAGATGAGCTAAAGGAGCGAAAACCTTCGCAAAGCGGCTGACATTTTCATTTATCGTTTTCGTATCATTTTTTCTTGGGCGTACGGCTTATACTAAAGCATAAAAGAGGAAATGCCTTCTCCAAAGGCTAAGAACGCCGGTCGCAGGGACGGCAGCCCGGTGCTCGGCAGTAACTTCGACTTCGTGTCGCTGACTAAGCCGCTGAACCGCTCCTCCCCGCCGCACCTCCTCCAGCGACAGGGTTCCGACCCGACCACCGCTCGCCTCCGGGCCTCGGAGAGCCTCTCGCTTCGCCGAGGCTCCGGCTCCTCCACGGGCTCGGCGAGCGGTCAGGGGCCACCCGAGGAAGACGGCATACGGCTCAACCCGTCCCTCATCGGCATCTCGCTCAGCTCCCTGCTCGCCATCGACCTCTGGCTGTCCAAGCGGCTCAGCGTGTGCGCCTGCGAGGACTCTTCGTGGGGCAGCGCGCGTCCCTTGATGAAGCTGATCGAGGTATCCGGACACGGTATCCCGTGGCTGGCAGGTGCTGCTTACTCCATGTACAAGAGCGACAGTGCTGCAGGACAGGAAGTCATGCTCAACCTGCTCATGGGTAAATGCGCGCCGTCATGGGTTCATTATTGTAAATAACTGGACTCGGTACTAGTTCACACATCTGCTGCAGAAAGGATAATAACCCTGCTTTGCTCTGCCTCCTCCCGTCTCCACATCTTGCATAATCCTCGCTATAAGTGAGTGATGCTGCCTGTCGTGATCATAATGTCTTCCTTTATATGTGGAAGCATCACCTGTCATTGTCACCGCTGACAGGGTGATGCAAAACAACCAAATGTTTCTCTAATGCCAAAGAAACTGAAATTTGCCAGATTTATTTATTTACATTCATTCAGATCTTGAGTTGGGATGCTATTCACTTTTGTGAAGCTCTTAAATAAGGGGGAAGCAAATCAGTGCTTCATATAAGCGAAAATCCAACAAGTACACAGGAAACAATTGAGTTTAAATGAGATTCTGATAAAGGGAAGCATAACATTTCTAAACCGCATAGGTCCTGATGAAACTAACAAAATAAAAACACAAATATTAGAAAGAATGGAAAAAATGAAAAGCAAGTAAAATCTGCATTTATTGACTGGTCTTAAAATGAATTAGCAGAAATTAAATAAGTATTCATCTAGCTTATTCATTCATAGAGTTTTAAAATCAAGATAGTTAAAATAAAAGTACTCATACTCTCTTGTACATACTGCTGTTGTTCGTACTCATGCCCCTACATGTTCTTGCAACTTTACTTTGATTAGACCATGAGCAATAGAAACCAAAGTCAAATTCAAGTTTAGGATTAGTGACACATTAATTTTATTTTTAATGAAAATTTTTCACCAAATTCTAAAACTTTGATTTTGTCCATGGCTTTTAAAGTTTGTATAGATATACAGATCACATTAGACCTTTAGAAAGAGAAAAATTTAATAATTCAGAACAAATGAAAATACTTGTTTTCATTAGCATTTTCCTAAAATCTATTCTTCTGGGGAGTTTCCCAGCAGATCTTGGCAGAGTTGTCCCGGCGTTGCATGAATTTTTTAGCACTCTGTTGCTGACAGACATAAATCCTCTCAAACAGCAGGTGCATCTTAAAAGCTCCTAATCAGAGCTGATGGTTTTATTCCCTTTTACGTACTGGGAACATTTCTGCAGCATCATGGTCTAACAAAATGCGCTGTCGCCACATTAACCCGTTGTCACATTGAGCGATATCTACAGTCTGCGTTCGGTAACATGAGAAGTAAACATCAGCTCTGTTCACACTGAGGACTTTTACCCAGCAGGCTAGGATGTGGTTGTGTTTTGTCAGGTTATTTTATAGGTTTACGCTTTGTTTTCATCGACAGTTTTGACCTGACCCCGTTTTGTTTCCCATCATTTATAAATAGCTTTTGCTCCAAATACCCATTTGGCAGCTTCAACTCGCATTTCACTAAACACAATTTACCGCCTTCTACTTACAGAGTAGAAAATCTAAAGTTCTGGAGTACAAAAACACCCCATTTGTTGGTACAAAATGATGCATGGTTTGTTCAAAGCTCTCTTGTGGATGAGGACTCCAGGAGTATGAAATGGTGAAAAGGCAAACTGACCTTTGAGAAACCTGTTAATGTTAGTGAGATTAACTTTAAAAGTTAAAACACTGAATGGGTTTAAGAATACTGTACTCGAACTTTGCTCCTCCGTTCATTAAAAAAAGAACACTCTTCATTTGTGAGGCACAGGTTGATCTTAACTATCTTCTAACCCATTCAAACCTGACTCTACATTAAATATATATTTTTTACATTTTACAATATAAAACTTATAATATTTCTACATTTAAGCTGTTATATTTCTTAATTTTCCGATCTTGCAGCCCCCATATAAGCACTTCTTGGTGGGATAACTAGCAGTGTTAAAATGTGCAGCCATTATTCCCGTTTTCTTCTCTAATTCAACGTTTTAAGCTCGATGTTCACTGAACCTGTTCATCGACATGCATTGAGTTGGAGCTGCGACACAGCCGGCTGTGTTTTTGGTATTGTTGCATGCACGGAGAGTTGCAGGCTGCATTGGTCTCTCACACTGTGTGGACTTATTAGGACACTTCGAGTAAAGCCATTGGGCAATGTTATTAGTAGCACATGTAATTTTAGTTTTAGGTCAAGTCTGTGTTGGAAAACTTGATTCCAGGAGGACTGAGGAGGCGGCGCTCTGAGGTTTAATCATGCCACATGTTTCTGATGAGGTAATACAGTCTCTTCTGAGGGTCAATAAGCATTTACTGAGTCTGGAAACTTGGTTAAGATGAATAAACTTGGAGTGAAAATTGTGTGTTGTCAGATTTGAGCAAATGTCAGTTCTGAGACTCGGGCACTTTCTTCACACAGCCACCAGATGGCGCCAAGACAATAATGTCTTGAAGGACTAAAGTTTGATAGGTTTCACTAATCTTGTTATCATGCAATCTGTATGTGGAGTAGGCTGAAGCAATTAATCGTCAACTAATTTAGAAAATTATTAATCATTAACTTGAGTATAGAGACTCAAAAAATGGCCACTGGGTGAAAAAAACCAACATATTCAGGGCAGTAATTAAATCCAAAACTGTACAAAAAATCTATATGTTTTGCATTTAAGATAAAAACACCTTTGTCTGTAAATATGTTCTACACAGAACTCTTTAAGCTTCACCCGGTTTAGATTTACTAAAGGAATGCTGTGGAGTTTAGCTAATAAAATGCTAATTTTCTTATTTCAAAAAGCAATTGAAGTATTTGATCCTTTGCATCTTTTAATGTTTCTCTAAAACTATAAAAAAGGTTTAATGAATTAAACAAAATATCTGTAGACTGTGCCATTTTTTTATCCGATTAATCGTCAGAATAATCGATAGATTAAAATAATTGTTAGTAATGTAGAGGTAGTCCTGCTGTTTGTGGTGCAGTGTTGTGATGCTCCTCCATGTCTGCTTCTTCTTCTCTCCCACAGGCCTTCTGCTGGACGTCATCCTTGTCGGCGCGGTCAAAGCGGTGGTGCGTCGGCGTCGGCCGGCTCATAACCAAATGGACATGTTTGCCACCTTCTCCGTGGACCGCTACTCCTTCCCCTCGGGCCACGCCACCCGAGCCGCCATGTGCGGCCGCTTCCTGCTGGTCCACCTGGTTCTGGCTGCGCCGCTCAGGGTCCTGGTCTTGCTGTGGGTGGGCCTGGTGGGGTTCAGTCGGGTGCTGCTGGGCAGGCACCATGTTACCGATGTGCTGTTTGGGTTTTGGATGGGGTACTGCCAGTACAAACTGGTGGAGATACTGTGGCTCTCTCCTCAAACTCTACAGGGGCTGCTAGGGCATTTAGCTTAAATTTAGAGACTGAGAGGAAGAGAGGGGGTGTGAAATAGTTTTGCTTTAAGGGCCTCTGCATATTTTTTATTTTAATTTCTCTGCTGTAAAATTGTTTTCATTGGGGTAAACTCTGGAGAAGAGTTCCCCAAAGTACTGCTTTCTGCTACTTTACAGACATTCAGTCTGGTTCTTACCTTTCATTTGGGTTTGTAGATAGGAAGCATTTACTAAACATCAACAACATTATGAAACAAAACTAAACCTGCGCAGGTCTGTTTTATGTCGCTAATATGTCAGGATAGACATGGGTTGAGTCTTCTGAGGGGTCCTGAAGCTGGCCTCTGTTTGGATGAGCAACTCAGATCATCAAGACGGGTCTCACAGACGCTCCATCACGTTCAGATCTTTGGAGTTTGGCAGTCGGGTCCTCAGGGTCCAGATAAATGCCAGGATCCAAATATCTCTGCAGGTCATCGTCAGCGTTAATCACAATGTTGTTACTGATTAGTTTAAGGGTTTAAACACCAAATTGGAGGAGACTCTGTTTAGCACTTTAGCTAACTCAACTTTCAACCTACCTGTTCATCAGGATACACACGGTGACTAATACATTTCTAGGACCAAGTTGTGCTTATGTCTTTAAAAAAATCAAATGATCAAGATAGTATTTGTTATTTTCCATTAGTTAATGCAGAGGCAAGCGGACATAAGAAGTAGTTTTGAGTTCTGATCCATAAGATGCGCTAAAAAATAAAACTAATGCATGTTTAGATGTTTTTCTACTACTGTGGATGAGTCACTGTTGTTAAAGTAAGATTTGTAAAGTTGTTTCAAACATGTGGGTTGGGTGGACCATGTGATACATTACCAGGAGTTCATCAATAATAATATCATGGTGTCCTCCTCCTGCTCCTCCTTATTCTCAGCGCACATAGATGATCTATTCATTAACGTCTTAATATTTTATATTCAGCTCATCACATTCAAAGTAAACCCAATTAGCTTCTTATAATCAATATTGTCATCATGTTTACACTTTTCTGACTGATAATCTGTTCTGTTGAATCGCATTGATCTGGTTTCCCTGCTCTACCAGATCAGATCCGACCACTGAGGGGATATTTTAAGCATTTGGGGGTCGAATGTTGGGTGTTTACACTTGATCCTTTTGGCCATGGTTGCTTGTATATGTGGATTTTGCTTCACCCAGCAGCAGCAATCATAAAGTTCTGGTTCACTAAGCCACATTAATATCAGCGGGAACATGTATAAGTTTTTAAATCTTCTACTTGATATACTCTAGCACTTATAATCAATCATCCGTCACAATGCCTCCCTGTTTTGGGTGTCAGTGTTTTATTTTGATTATTTCCTTTTTAAGTACTGTTTTTAATAATTTATGACTAATAAGGGACAAATTCTCATCTGAATTTCCAACATTTAAGGACAATCTCTGAAGAATATGCAATTAGATAAAAGCTAAACTGTTGTTTTTAAGGACTCTTGAATGAAACATTTGCAAAAATAAACAAGAGAATTGTAAACTGTAAAGTCAAAATTTCTGAGAGACAGTCTAAGCATATTGTTTGTTTAGATAATCAGCTAGCGCTGCTAGCTTTCCACTCTGCACGGAGAACAGATTCAGGCTTTCTACACAGTAAAGGACATGATGCATCGTCATGGCTACCTCCTCAATACCTACATATTCACTGATCAATAACTACAGAACATCTTTAGCTGTAGAGAAACTAAAGACAAAAATCCCAGATGTGCTGTTTCATTATTATTGTTATTATTATTATTATTATTATATGAAAGTTTACATGTGTGATGCATGGAGTAAGGCTCATTTTCTCCTAAATGTCAAACATTCAAATCAGCAGAACAAATATATGCTTTAGTGAAAAAAACAACAGAAGTCAGACAAAGGCTGAGGTTTCAGTGAAGTTGCTCTGCTTTTCTTTTTTCATATGAAAACTAGCAGAAAATGAACAAATTCCTCTATGCTCCCACTACACACTGTGAAAACAATCCTATGAAAGTCTAAAGAACTTAGTTTTGTGCTCTAATGATCCGGTATATGGCCTGAAAGTTCATAGAGGTCAGCAGGTGGTGTACAGTTTTGTAACTTTCTTTACCATAGAGTAATAAAAACGTAAACATATCTGCCTGTCTGTGCAGCATGCCAAAAAGAATTAGCCTAACCAAGAACATTTTCCAGTGCAACATATCTTTGCTGGAGCTGATGTACGCTATATAGTGTCAAACACATTTTTATGACTGTGACAAAAAACCGAACTAAATCTTATTTCTCTTCTGCAAACTAGCAAAAGTTGCCTTTCTTGTGAATGTGCTGCTGATCTTTGTTTTGAAACCCCTCATCACTTCTTTCTAAGATCTCTAAAGGCAATAACCTGCAAATGGGCCAGACTGACATCCAGGTGTCTAAATACGATGAGTCTTCCTTTAGACTTAAGCTATTATTTCACAGTGTGTTTGAGTGCGCATGCTAAGGAGTTCATTTTTATCGTCATTCATATGATTGCACTTAATATTTACATAAAAAAGGGCATTTCTGCAAATCGTCAATGTTTTAATAGCAACACGGGGTCACGGAGGCTGATGACCCTGGTTTGAGGTGTGTGAACCTCTGGTTAGCCGTAGTGGCTTTTTGCTGGTTGGTTTTTGAGCCAGATGTTTGGTTGACCCGTGTCATACTGTGCCCTCTTTCTGCAATAATGGACCAACGGTCTTCCCAGTACATGGCGACTTTCCAGATTTCAGCGTCCTTCGCTGTTGCGAATCACAATATGCTGAATAGCACATTTATGACCAATTTTGTTCTATGGTTGTCCTACTGTGAAGAATATGAATAGACTTTAACCTAAGAGAAGCAAAGTAAAAAAAAGTTGCTACACTGTTAATATGTGAGTGGTGGATAGATTTTGCACTCATCAGCTGTTTTCGGTTTTGCTTACTAAAAACCGATATACTGTATTGAAGTTTTATTTTGAAGTGTTCAGATATATGTTGGTGCGATTGCATTGTGTTGTGTCGGTACATTTGCTTCTGCTGTTAAATATGTTAAAGATTTTTAATTAAATGGGGAACGCAATTGAAACCGCTTACCGTCATTTCTGATGCGTGTGTGTTATTATTGGAAAAATCTACTTTATTTTTCAGCTCATAGATTTTGGTTTACCCAGATGAGCATGATCAGCGATGCTCCTTCCATATATCATTTCAGGACAAGCTGTTATTAATTATGCAGTAAACACCAGCTTTAATAATGGAGTTCATCATGGGTAGGTGCTTGGGTCAAACACTTTTTACATAATTAATACTTTAATTAGAGAGCAATTGATAAATACTACTGCTACATAATTGGTGGTGAAATATTTTCATCTGTGAATCAAGATAATGCCAATAAGTCACTCAATTAAGCTAAAAGTTGAGAAGAAACCAAGATGTTGAATGAAGAGATTCAAAATGTTCAAACTATAGGTTTGAAGAACAACGGCACAAGAGTCAAAATGCAAACACACAGCAAACTCTTCAGATTTTTATTTGGAAAAAAAAACTCGTATCAATTTCCTTCTAATTCACATGAATGAAATGAAATAAAAGTTAAAGTAAATCATCTGACTGCATTAGTCTTCAAGGGAATGTAAGTCACAGTGAACGAGAAGGCCCCTCAATGTGTTGTAGAAGATGCTTTCAATATTTCAGGAGATTGAAGCTGGACGTTGTGCATAAAAAAAATCAAAATCATAATGCAATCATGCATATGGCGTGTGCAGTGAATGCCACTTGTTCACCCGCCAGCCGTCTCCCACCCACTTGATTGGAACACAAACTGGACTTTTGTCCAATGTTTGGGTAAACATTGCTCAAGCCAATAAAAGCCTTTTTGGGTAATTAGGTCAGGAAAAAGAAAACAATGAGGCTCTGCGATGGTTCCTTTGTGTATAAAAGACTGCACTTCAGGTGATGCTCCTCCAAACTGGACAGGACAGCGGCACACGAGGATCATCACGGTAAGAAAAGGCACACTAGATTTCTGTCAATTTTATTGGTTAAACATTACCATGTGTGGTTTAATAAGTTGAAACTATAGGGCTCAAGGAGTTTGCATGGGCTGTTTGATTAGTGTTCACTCTTTGAAATGGTCTCATTTCAAAGACAACAATCCAGTGCTTTCAATGAATTGCAAGATTGCCTTTGCCCTGATTTGTACTTTTTTTTTGTTGTTGTTTGTTTTTTGGGGGGGGGGGCGGGATTGTGGGCTTTAGTGTCCCTTATATGAAAGTAGGCTGACAGGTAAGGGGGCAAGACATGCAGCAAATATTGTCGAGTCTGGGAATTGAACCCGTGACAGCCGTGTCGAGGACTCAAGGCCTCCAAACGTGGGTCACGCTAACCCCTACGCCACCACAGCACGCCCTGATTTGTATTTCTAAGAACTGAGAAGATTTTATGACAGAACATGAAAGGAAACGCTGATAAGAATATGATGCAGACAGCAGGTGAACTATTAATTGCTTTGGGTGCAAGTAGCCAGATAGTGAACTACTGCAAAGGTGTACTTTTGGTTTAAAATGTCAATAAAGCATTTACAGAAAGTGGGCATATGTGAAGTAAGAAATCACAGATATCATTGATGTGAAGTACACTGGATGACACAAGGGAGGAAAGTTGGGGAAAAAGGTTTCAGCAAAGTTGTTATAAACACATTGAGAAATAGGGAAGAGGAAAATAAAATGAAACCCTTGATAACAGTGGAATTGCTCAACTAAAACTGCACATATGGTTGCTAAACTTTAGTTTATCTTCTGTCCTGTTACAGCTCCATCATGGTGCAGAGAGTCGCAGTGATCGGGGCGGGCCCCTCGGGTCTCACCAGCGTCAAGGCTTGCCTTGATGAAGGCATGGAGCCCACCTGCTTCGAAAGCAGCAACGACATGGGAGGACTCTGGAAGTTCAAGGCAAGACGCCATCTTTAGTTGAATTTCCCTATGTTTAGTCATCAAGTACAACCTGGAGAAAGCATTCACATTGCCGGATGTTTTCCACATTTTTCACATTATGACTATGAACTTCATTGTACTTTATTGGGGTTTGATTTTCCGGACTAATACAAAAAGGTGGACAATGGTAAAGTGTTTCTTGAGATTTTGTTCTGTATAAATACCAACCTAAAAGGTCTGGATTGCATTTCTATTATGTGGAAGCCTCGTAGTTTTGCCAAGTAATTATATCCATCCATATTCCTGTCAACTGGGATGTTCCTGCAGAAGAAAAGCAGCCCTCATTTTTAACAGAGGTTTTCTTCTTCTTAGTCTCTTTTCCTACACAGTGTTTGTTTTTTTTCTGTGCAGGAAGTGCCTGAGCCAAGCAGGGCCAGCATCTACCGCTCTCTCACCATCAATATTTCCAAGGAGATGATGTGCTACAGCGACTTCCCCATCCCCGCTGATTACCCCAACTACATGCACCACTCTAAGATCTTGAAATACTTCAGGAAGTACGCAGAGCACTTTAAAATACTGCAACACATTCGTTTCCAGGTAACACAAAACAACCCAATTTTTAAGAAACCTTTATTGGTCGAAATCTGTGCTGTCAAGCCTGTTTCGATAACTGCTCGGTATTTTTCTTTTTCAGACCTCAGTAAAGAAAGTCACACAAAGACCAGACTTTTCTCGCACCGGTCAGTGGGAGGTGGTGACAGAGACCAAAGATGGACTGGAGGAGAAGCACATCTTTGATGCAGTCATCTGCTGCTCCGGTCATTACACCTACCCTAACCTGCCACTTAAAGACTTTCCAGGTATGTCTTGGTCTTGTATTGTTTAGTTTGCACATATAGTTAGAAAATTCATAGTAAAACAATCATGACGGATTTTCCAAAACCCAAGTAGCGATTATAGCTTTTAATACCTGTTGCAGGAATTGAGACGTTTGAAGGAAAATACTTCCACAGCTGGGACTACAAGGGACCTGAGGACATGCAAGGGAAGAGAGTGGTGGTCATCGGCATCGGCAACTCAGGAGGAGACATCGCCGTGGAGAGTAGCAAATTTGCAGACCAGGTTCTTGTTCTCTGTTTTGTCTTTTTTGAGATAACACATCTCTCTGTTACTTGCAGGAATGTTAATTAGTATCTGTTCTGTTGCCCAGGTGTATATGAGCACCCGTCGCGGCGCCTGGGTGATCCGTCAGGTTTCAGATAACGGCGTTCCGGTGGACATGATGTACAACACAAGGTTCGTCCACATCCTGTTCCAGCTGCTGCCCATCAACTTCTTCAACTGGTTTGGAGAGAAGAAACTCAACGCCATGTACGACCACACAATGTACGCCCTCAAGCCCAAACACAGGTGGGTGCTCTCCTGAAAATACACAATGCTGAGCAAAAGCATTTGGAAGTCTATTATGTTTTGTCACGCTACAACCACAAAGAAAGTACAAATTTCTGATGGTCTAGCGAAGAGGTCTTAAACTGTAGTCATCAAAAGCAGGCGTCCTGCAACTGAGAAACATCTTAAAGCTGCAAGACATCAACCCTGGAGTACTAGAGTTGAAGATCCCTAGTGTATTGACTAAAATCCCATCAAACACACTGATATTTATGGAAAAAGTGTAGAAAAGTTCAAGGCAAGGTAGATTTCTGGATCTCTTTACTGGTCAGTCACTTTGGTGACGTGCATCTTCCCTTTGATCGATCATTATCTCATCATCTCTCCTAAGTCCTGTGTTCCTCTCTCTTTCCTGTCTCCACAGGCTCTTCAGTCAGATACCAGTGATCAATGACGATCTGCCTCTAAAGATTCTTTCAGGATCCGTTATCATCAAACCAAATGTAAAGGAAATTTGTGGCTCTACTGTGGTGTTTGACGATGGGAGCACGGTGGAAAAGGTCAGAATCTTCCTCCTACGTATTTTCAAGAGTCTTTCCACACTCCCAGAATGCTTTTCACAGATCTACATCTTCTGCATTGCAGGTAGACACAATCGTGTTCGCCACAGGGTACAACTATGGCTTCCCCTTCTTGCCAAACAATGTTCTTTATAAGTCAGGCCACAGAGTAGGTCTCTACAAGCATGTGTTCCCTCCAAACTTGGAGCATACCACTCTAGGTGTGGTGGGTTTCATTCATGCCCTTGGCGCCATCATGCCTCAAGCGGAAATGCAGGCCCGCTGGGTGGCACGTGTCTTCAAAGGCAAGGCTTTTATATCTCCTGTTGTTAGTTTAAATCCTTCAAAAGCCTGAGTGACCCCAACATGTCTTTATCATTTTGCTTTTAAGGACTTAAGAAGCTTCCCTCAAACCAAACCATGATCAAAGCTGTTGACAAGGACACCAAGAACATTGAGAAAAAGTAACTTCCCATTATTGTCTTCTTTAAAGATAACAGATCATCTATTCAATGTTTAATCTTACATCAATTTGTTGGCCACCTCCACAGCTATATTGTGTCAAAGTTGACCCCGCTGCAGGTGGACTTTGTTTCCTACATGGACGACATCGCTGGAGAGATCGGAGTGAGGCCGAGTCTCCTCCGGCTCTTCTTCACAGACTACCAGCTGTTCAAGCATGTACTCTGGGGACCCGTCTCCTCCTACCAGTACCGGCTGATGGGGCCGGGGAAATGGGAGGGGGCCCGCAAAGCGATCTTCACCCAGTTTGATCGCATGTACCAGCCCCTAAAAAGCAGGAAGGTCTGAATGAACACTGTTTTCCACGCTTATCGCATGAAGTTTTAAACTTATAATCCACCATAATCTTTTCAAATATAAACTATATGCATTCTCTTTTCACGTCTGCCCAGGTGGAGGAGCCAGAGTCCTCCATTACTGGCCGCCTGGTTAAGCTGAGCCTGATGATCCTGGGTGGAGGAGCCGCAGCGTACTACTTCCACACACATCACCCAGACGCCATACCCACCCTGCTGACCAACATCCGTCCACAGACAGTCTGAAGATGAGAGAAGAACTTTGGATCGTTCAATCCAATCGGCTCAAAATCAGACTCATGACAGTGACATTGTTTTGGTTTTTTGGTGTGTTTACTTTTTGTGAACTCTTGGAAGTGGATTGCCAAATTATGCTTATTAGGTGACTGTTTCAAAATACAAATGTAGATTTAAAATGAGTTTGTGCTTTTAAACAGGTCAGCTAAACTTCACATTTGCTGCTGTAACGTAAGCGATACTCTCAAACATGTATATTTAAGTAAGTGATTTTTGTTTTCTATCGCAAACGCAAAAAAAACCCCAAAAAAACGTTTGCTGGGTTTTTTTATTTTTCAAAAAAATTTATTTTTCTCAATTATCAGTCATTTTCTGTTTACTGACAGAATCCATCAGATTTTTTATCAAACATCTAGTAAGTATGTTTTGTTTTTCCTCAAAAGCCTCTCCCCTGAATGTCATTGGTGCCGAATGCATTGCACCCTTATACATACCGGCCCCCTTTAATTCTGCATGTGTCACTTTTTTTTGCACAGTTGAAGAACATTAGAAAATATATTGCACCATACCCTGCAACTGCTTTATTTCATCTCCTGGATGTCTCTTATAATGCTGTTTCATCAGACATATTACATAATGTTTGCGGGTAAAAACAATTGTTTCATCAGAACTTGCATATTCATAGCAACAGCACCCTTCATATTTTTTGGAACCACATTTCTAGATGTGTGAAGTTCTTCATGTTCATCTTGTATCGCAGCATCAAATTTTGAGTACATTTTTTCAAATAGTGGATTGTTACCAATAAAGTCGCCAATATTTATTGGGAATCCTAACAGAAGTGTCTTTCAGTTCATAATTCAGTATCTATCTAATATCTAGCGATTTTATCAGACATCTGTGGCTTCCTGTTTCTGTTGAGTATAAATAGGACCTTTACTCCTCAGTCAGGTAGTGCTGTATTAACCTTCTACGTTTTGCATGAGATTACTCAGCACCACCAAACTAAAGTCCTAAATGAAATATTTTTGCAATATGTGCTGCTCTGATCAATTTTAGACAAGCTTTATTTGTCAAAAGGGACTTTTCGGGGTTGTAGTACAGCAGTTTTGGAGACAAATAAGGTAAATGCATCAATGACTTCAAAACAAATGAATTGTCGTCAAGTTGGTGAGACAAAAGCATCTGTACACAGATCACACACAAGCATCTAAAAATATAAGTTCCCATTTTGTTGTCTGCATGTAAGATTTTGATCATTTTTCACTTTACCAAGTAAGAAATTTTATTTTGAATCTTCATCCAAAACCACACGACACAGGTTCCACCTGTGGGTTATTTTTAATCACAGAAGAGAAACAGGTACTTATCTTTACAGGATGTCGTGTTTGTGTATTTGAGCTAATCATTTGACCACGGTTCAGACCAGACCAACATGAGAAGTTGTGAAAAACACCTTTTAATCCAGCTATTGTTCAAAAAGAGCTTTTGTTTTTTTGTTTTTTTTACTTCAGATTTAAAAGTGAAGTGAAAATATGAATCTGGAGGAAGTCAAACGGCATCATAGCGCGCCCCCTGGTGCTGACATCTCGCAGTGTATTCTCCTCATTGTGGGAATTTCAGAGGCAAATGTTCAGCTGCTGTA
>CAEFZY010010192.1:0-73890 GCA_903066815.1 Brachyrhaphis roseni
CTTCTTGTTCAAAATATGAGTTTCCAAGAATCAGGTTTGCTAAAGGAACAATTTTGCATAACATTGTCAGACCAGAATGTACTCTGGTCTGACAGGTACTCTGAGCTTGTGACATTTAATAGAGGAATTTGTTAAATCTTAGGGCTTATTCCATCACACTATAATTATCTAAACTATCTGTTCATATCTGTTAAACTCTAACTCTTGCTGTGGTACGTGTGGTGAGGCAGTTCCAGCTATCAGTCTGCTGGAACTGCTGCAGGAAACCCTCTGACTGGTTCTGCAGAAACTCTCTGGCCTACATACTCTAACAGATTGAACAATACTAATCTGGTTAATTAAGTAAAAGAATTAAATTAAATTGTTAAAAGAAATAATAAAACAATTTTTACTTCACATTACTTAAAATAAACTCCTAAATCAGGGGTGTTCAAACTTTTTATTGGTCAAACTCGTTCAGTCAAAAGCACAAAATAAACCTACAATTAAGCAAATAGTAGTTATTTTTTAAATTTATTTTCTTGAAGGAAGTTGATGTTTTTCATCTTATATCAAAAATGTTAAAAATAATTGTTCACACTTGCTGTATTAAATCACCTAGGTGTAAATTATTTTAGGCTTGAACAAATTAAATCTCAGTTATAAGAACAGGATTTGGGTGATTTCAAAACGTTTAGATGAGTTTAATACATTCGATAAAAGTTGAATTATGTGCCCCAAAGTGAGCGTGGTTCTAATTCTGAAGTAAAAAGACGAATACTTTGTGTTATATTTAACGTTTTCTATTCCAAATTATTTTTTACCATGGATTAAAATAAATAAATTTGTATCATTCTTGAACTGCAGTCGGGGGCCACAAAAAAAATCAACCGAAGGGCCACAAATGGCCCTCGGGCCACACTTTGAACACCCTATTCTATATCTTGCTGAAAAGTTACTTTTAAGCTAGTTTTGTTTTAATTCAAGTGTACTAAAGCATTTACACTAGAAACTAAACCAAAATTACTTGGTGAGATTTTGTTTTTGCAGAGTGGTTGTTTTTAAGCTCTTTCTAAATCAAAAAATCAAAAATCTCAGAAAAATGTTTGTGGTTTCTTTAAGTGTTTGAAGAGTTTCTCGCATCTTAAAGTTCTTCTTCTCTCTTTTCTAATGTTTTTTTTTCTCTTACCTGCCCGAACGCGGAGCTGCAGAAACACAGCAGAGCCGCGACACACAGCCCCACTGCGCTGCTCATCATGCACGTTGGTGACTGCTTCGCCTTTTTACTCAGCTGCAAACCAGAAAAATATAAAGTCAAACTAATTATCAGGGTTTTCACCTCACAAAGTCGAATTGTTCCAGAGCTAGCTTACAGTGAAAATCCTGACTCCTCTCTCGTGTTTCCGGATGATTGAGTGAATTTGTCCTCTTCAGCTGTAGCTGGGATTCCTGAGGATGATGATGACACAATGGACACACACACTCCTCTTTTACTAACTCGCTCAGTTTTAAAAGAGGAGTAAATGTTTGCTCTTCTGTTTGCCCTCCCACATGTCCACTCAATACATCAGCCATTTCAGAGGCAAAGGGAACGCAAAGCAAGACGCACAAACTTCCCCACATTACGCTCTGAATCAGACATAAAGTGACGCCTAAACACAGATTTTAATTTGTCTGTAACGTTTGTTTTTACACGCCACTGTTAGCAGGATCGCTGTGTTTTTTGAGTCGGTTTTACGGGGAACTTTGTCTCCGTCGACCTTTAACCCTAGCCACTCTGATTTCCCCACCAACTGCCCATCAAACAAGCTGAGGAGAGCTCCCATGCACCAAGATCAACAGATTACGAAATCTTTTCGGTGGATCTGCCCCCAGTTTGCCTGTTTACAGTTCATAAGTCACTTCAGCAGCATTTAGAGATTTAAAACATACTGTAAAGTATAAGATTACAGGGAAATGTGGTAAACTAAAGGAGCTTAATTCTTCTGAAGTTGGGATTCGAGATGCTGCAGAATCAGATTTTTGGTTTTATTTTTGGTGTGACTCAAAAAAACAAATATTTCTTTGTATTCCTCCATCTCTGGTGTGTTTGAGATGTTTAAAAAGATATCATTTAAAGCCTACACTGCAAAAGCACAAAATTTTACCAAGTAATTTTGGTCTTGTTTCTAGTGCAAATATCTAAAATAAGACAAAACTAATTTATAAGTAACTTTTCAGCAAGAAATAAGAGCTTGTATTGATGAAAACGTACTAGTTCCAAAGGCAGATAAAACATTTTCTCCATGTTACAAATGAAATAATCTGCCAATGGGAATAGAACTTCAATAAATCAATATTAAGGAATTATTGACTTAAAACGAGCTCCTATGTCTTGCTGAAAACTTACTTATAAATTAGTTTTGTCTTATTTCAAGTGAATTAAGATGTAGTACATTGGAAACTAGACCAAAAATACTTGGTAAAATTTAGTTTTTTCAGTGTAGACAGATTATGTTGGTTTAGATATTTACAGAAAAAACTATTAAAACATTTACATTGTAGATTTTGCTATTCAGAATCACTAGAAACATGGTCTTTAAGCTTAGGAAGATTACCAGGGAGAGAATAAATTTCCGTATTTAAACAAACAACTTTATTGATTTCTAAAAGCGAGCAGTTAGCGCACAAAATTTGAATTTATTGGGGCCTGCCATGCAAAGCAATGGCAGAAAATTCATCTAAAAGTTGTTTAAATGAGAAAAAATCTTACTACTAATAATAATTTGATGCTAGCTGTACTTCCACTAATTATGGTTATATTTCTCATAAAAATCTTATTATAAAATTATGACTTTATTCTGGTAACATTATGACTTTATTCCTGCAATTAAAAATTAACAAACTCTTAGCCTTGCCCAAATATTAAATTTTAGAGTTGACCTGAATTCAAAGTCCAAATAAATAGAAGCTATAAAGCAAGATGGCCGTCCTGGACCTGCTTACGTCACCATAATTATGAAAACGCCAGGAATACACTGGTGAAAAAATCCTGATTTTCCAAAAATGATATCTTCAAATTTGATTAATTAAATCAGTTCATCGGCCAGATGTATATTAGAGTAATGGCTTCTTCCTCGCTGAGCGGCCTTTCAGCCCATGTTGGTTCAGAGTGGATAAAAACCTGTAAATACGCTGCTTTTCTACAATATTATATAATATTGAATGTTTGAAAAATGCATGAAGTGTGTTGCTTCTTTTCTTTCTTCTTCCAACTTTCATCGTCTTTACTGAGAGTCTGGTTCCATGTGATTCGGTGGTCGACTCCCCCTAGTGGTCTGGAGGTCTTCTGTCATGTGGCGTGAGTTTGTAGCGTTTTATACTTCCTGTTATTTTTGCTATTTGCAGCATTTCTATTCTGTTTCCTGTGGTGACAGGATTGTTTTGTGGTTGCATTATGTCTCTTTTGTACTTGTTTTGTTGGTTGTAGGTATTGTAAGAGAGGAAATACTATTTAAGGAGTTTTTTTTGCGAAAGGATTCTTGGAACCTCGTTGGGTCAAACTGACCTAACACCCTCCCTTCGACGCAGTTTGCAGTTTGGACAGATAAGAAGAACAATTTGTGATGAATTGGCTTATTCGGCAATTCTGAAATGGAGCAGATATTGAGTCCCAATTATTTCCAAGAAAGTCCAACACACACTCAGTGCCAGGATCCTTACGTAAATCAAGGGCAGTAATGTCGAAACTTTCCAACTCTCATCAGTGAAGATGAGAGTGTATAAAAAAAGGGTGATGTTAAGAATACAGGGAGATTTTGGGGATATTTGGTTTTGTACTGATGAAGCTGTAAGACGAATCAGTGGAAAAAAGTGTAATAAATCTCCACCTGTCATGGCCTCACGATATAGAATCACCTCTCAAAGAGTTATTTGTTTACCTATATATTTAAGAGTTTAGCACCTTTCAATTCTTCAACAGTTTCTACTTTTATTTTCTGTGATTTAAGAATTTTTCATTGTTTTTGTGTGTGTGTGTGTTTTGGAGTTTCTTTCAGCTACCGTACTATTTCCATTAAATTTAATCAACATTTTAACATCATTCTGTAGGTATTCAAGTTTTATTGATTATTTGAAACATTTAAGTTGGACAAAAAGCCAAACCTAAATTAAATATGGTACTTTAAGCATATTATTAAGTTAAATTTGACCGAAGAAATCAAACAACAAACTTTCTCTTCACACAACAAGCTGATGCTTTTTGTCTCTCTCCTCTCTAATGACGCGGCTAAGCCTATTTAAAGAAAAGGGAAATCCTGCTTTAAACTTGACATGTAATGTTTATTGTTTTTACCGTTTATTGAGTTAAAGTTCCCATCTTGCATTACGATTTCTTTCCATCTATAATTTACTCATTAAATGGAAAATTCAGATGCTGCAAACTTTTCAACCTACTTTCTGCTTGTGTGGTCTCTCTTCATAAGCCTCTCTTTAGTGTTGAGCTGCTCACACATTTACAAAGCAAACCACAGCTGCACTTCCTATCTGTCACCAATCTACCTTCACGTTTCTTCTCTAACCATGCAGCTAAATTACCATACGAGCAGACTGGTTGTTTTCCTTTTAACTGCTTTTCTTCCAGGTAAGTTTGATGCTTTTTCACTACATTATTGGTTTAAAATGAGGCACCAGGTCAGACTTTGTGGTTTCTCTTTTGATTTGCGAGTCCACCTTTTCATAAAACCTATGAAGGGTAGAAATACCGATTCTGGTTTCCGATTAATCAAGTCAGATATCAGACTTTGTTACACAAATCGATGTTCATGCATAAAATATTCACTTTTATCTTGGTTAATTTTCTCCCCTATACAGTGATGAGACTTCGGTGGTCTCTCAGTTTTGTTCTTTCTCACTCTGTGGGTTGAAGCCACATGAAAACAACTGCAGTGTTTCCACAGAATCAGCTTCATTCGCCATGTTAGTGTACACAAACAAGAAATATAACTTAACTTCACTTCGCTCTCAATGAAAACATTTAATTAAATATCTGAAAACTGTAAAAAATAAATAAATAAAAATTCTTTCTTTTAAGTATGGATATGTACAGTGTTCTTTCTTTTCAAAAGAGGAAGACGAGGTTGAATTAATGCAGATATGAATCATTGATGTTGGCTCTCTTCACGAGAGAAACAGCCCTCTAGTGCCAACCTGAAGGTAAAGGTCTAAACAGTTCGTATCCAGGATGTGTGTGGTCTGCAGACATTTTATCTCATAAAAATGTCGGGAGTTTTTTTGGTCCATTGTTCTCCATTTTTTGGGGAAAATAATTTAAATTTGTCTTATCCTTAGCAACATCGAGATATGGACCAGTATCTTCAAAACCAGCTTCCTGTTTTTAGTCTAATAGGCACTGACGGCACGGTTGTGATTCAATTACTATCAAATTAATAAGTAAATAAAAATTTACTGAACTAAAGACAAATATTTTGTGCTTTTTGTAACTTTTTCCACTTTCAGAATATTTGGATTTGTCTACATCTTTTTTTTTTAAACTCATATTAGTTAACATTTTTCCTAAAAAGTCTATAAAAATATAAAACCTGTCCATTTGCACCAACAATTTGTTGCGGTGACAAGATTTTGGACAATTCTGGAATTGTACAGGTGTCTAAATTTCTGAGACCCCTGGTACAAGATATATTAGTATTCCTTCTGGTGTAATTATGTGTGTTATTTTTAAAGAGTTGTGCATGTAGTCTACATTTCTAGCTGTTTATATATACTGTATGTGTATCTATTTTTGATTGAGCCGGTGCTATCAGGACAAATTTCCCCTAGGGGATAATAAAATATATTCCATTTTAATTTTAAGCATTTTACTGACATCCTCACATTTTCATCTCGCTGTTTCTGCTGCTATGTCAGAAGAAAAAGTGATAAAGTTCCTTCTTCATCAGGTCTCCACCTACAGAGGAACAGCAGCTCTAAGGCTCTTTTCTCCAGGCCTGTTCTTCAACACACCGAAACCATCCCCACACCTGGTGAGCCCAGTCGCCTGAATTATGACAAGAACAACTATTAATAAATAATCAATAAGATGCAAAGAGGACGGCACAGGCTGTGTTAGGAAGTGTTGGCGGCATTGTTGAGGTTTTCTCAAACTGTCTGAACTTTTCTTCGGAAGAACTTTCCAGAAGAACGAGCTACAGCGCTAAAGATGTTAGCATTTTGGAGCATATTAATTCACAATTTGTTTTTTTAACTTCCATTTGGGTCTCAATTGCTTATAAAAAATAACTCAAGTGCTTTAAAAAAAAAAAAAACACCCCACCCAGCTGTTTTTCTCCATAAGTTAATGTGTTATTTTAGCGTTAGCAAAACCTCCTCGGAATGTCGTTAGGCAACATTCCGCGGGAATGGACCACGTTCCACCGTTACCTAGCAACCGTGTCCTAGCAACCCCAGTAGAGCTACAGAACGATTGGTTGGTTTTTACCGCTGTGTGCGCTCTAAAATGGCTGCTGTAAAAAAAAAAAAAAAACCTAAACGAGTGTTTTGTTGTCGACTTACTGTAACCGGATCCTTTCTGCGTTGCGCTGGTTTTATTTAGTAATCAGGCCGTGACATGGTTTGTCTTTAAAACAAGATGGTTTCTTGATTTATTCTGACGAGAACGAACAGAAAACTACCGTGTTACAGGCTGCCCGCTCCAAGTCCTACACAAAACAACAGTACATAACAGAAATTAACTTAATAAATCTATAAATAAACTGGATGTATTTAGATGAAAAATAAACAGCACACACCTCTCTCGCAGGACAATATGACAAAAGGGGAGAGTCATACGGGCACAAGCAATTTAAAGACAATACCACCGAAGAAGAAATAAACAGGAGGGGCTTCCGTTCTTACAGTAATAATGTTTAAAACAACGACAGGTTTTTTTTTAGAGGGGTTTCAGACAGGTAAAAAACAACACAAATAACCAAAAAAATAAATAAATAAATAAAACAAAAAAAAACAACATTTTGTGTAATATAACAAAAGAGAAATACAACCAGGTTACATTAGCATTGAGGAAAGATGTTTGTGTAACTGCATCTGTTTGCAGCCATTTTTATGCGCCAGTTTAAACTTTGAGTGGACCACACCCCCACAACTCAACCCTCTGTATGTAGTACTTCAGCTGTGAAGTAATACTACATAAATACAACACCTAAAATTATATACATCTAAAATTTTATTTAAAAAAATATAGCTACCAGTGGAAGAATTTTAGTTAAACTGAGTGAAATTTGTTTGATGTCATTTGTTCAGCCTAGTTTAACACGATGTAAAGTATGAAACATACGAAATATATTCTGACAGTAAATTATTGTTTGCTTGTCTCAACCACAGACTTAATGCACTTGCATTTGTTGCGTCCTCAGGAAGCTACATGCTGAGAAATTCTGCTGGGCAGCCGTGCATTAAAGCCAACATGGGAGCAGAGTATGTTGTTATCGAAAACAAGGTGAGAAGCTTTGAAGGATTCAGCTGTGTGTGTTTGTGTGCATCAAACTCATTTTCATTCTGGATCGGTTCTGACAGAATACATTGAAACTGTTAAAGTATTAATAAATAGTTGTGTCTGCATTCGGCATGTAGTTCTTAAAATTAAATATCGAACATCGTTTTATATTGATCCGCCCCTCCAGAATTTTGCGATTGTTTTATTTTGTTTATTCTTATTTTGAAGTCAAAATCACTTTTTGTGGTGCTAATTCTAAATATTTCAAAGATATTTTACGATATTTGCTCTTATGTATGATGGTAAATGTAACTTTAACCCAATGTTTATGACTTGTTGCAGAAAATTTGCAATAAACTCACAATTATGCATTAGCGTGAAAAAATGCAGGAATTTGTTGATTTTTTGTGAATCTACTTGATCACAGAATCACAAAATACTGGAGGGACTGTGTGATGTAATTTCCAAGTATTCGGATAAAATTGCTTTAATTTAATTGACAAAATAACATTTAAGCACACCACTGTTGTCTTGAAAGTTATATTTATGCTTCCCTCTCGAGTCTAGAGAGGGCCACATAAGAAGCTAAGGTGGGCCACGTTTGGCCCTCGGGCCTTGACTTTGACACATGGGATTAAATACATCCGTGGAGCATTAGTTTAGAGGTTCTCATAACGAAATGCAGGAATTATTAGTGAATATAACTCGAAGCTTTTCTCTCTTTGTGTGTTCAGACAAACTGGTATTTCAGCCTTGATCCATCCAGGGTTATGCTGAGCGGCAAATGCAGCAAAGATGAAGCTCTTCTCTCCCTCAGGCTGCCTGATAATTCTGCACGTCTGGAGTTCACCTTCAGAAAAGTAACCAAACAGGAAGCAGGAACCAATTTAACTGCTTAAGATTTTCTTAACACGTTGATTTGAGTGTAAAATTTCATTATCCGGTTATTTTTCCTACAGGATGAAGATCATTTCTACGTCACCAAACTGGCAGCTCTATTGTTCCCTTTACCTGTTTGCAAAGGATGCCCCAGTGAGAGATCAGATATGTTACAGAAAACATTTTATCTGGAACAGTAAAATGAAAGCTTTAATTGTTTCTGTCTTACGGCTTTATTTTCTTCACAGATAAAACATATTCTGGGTTTCTATCTAACCAGACGCTTTTCAAAGCAGCAAATAACAAAAGCTTCAAGTGTACGTCAGAGTCGCTCCTGTCGGTTTTCTCTGAGCTGCGGATCAAGTTGGTTCATCTGCAGATGCAGGCCTTCGGTGTCCCTGACGGGCAGTTCAGAGAAGGTAGCAGGAGGGCTGAAAACCTGACGCGTCGTAAAATGATTAAAAAAAAAAAAAGTCTAGTGGACATAAAAAGTTATTTCATAGGAGACCTTTTTTTCAAAATTCACATTTTGCACGTTGTTGTATTTCCATTTGGGTCTCTTATAAAGACAATCCAAGCATTTAAAAAACACATCCAGCTGGTTTTTAACAATAAGTTAATGTATGATGTCTGGAAAATGAATAATTTCAAAAACCTCTGTCACCTTTACCTAGCAACCCAAGCAGAGCTCCAGCGTGTTGTCATCTGGTTTTACGGCTGTATTTGCTGTACAATGGCTACAGGAAAACTCAAGTGTTTTATTGTTGACTTACCATCCAGAAACCACTTGCTGTATTTTTGTTGGTTGTGCAGGAAGCTCCACTTCTGCTTTTCAAAGATATACAGGTGTATAATTGTGCATCTGTTTGCAGCCATTTTGACGCACAAATGTAAATGTTGAGTAGAGGGGAATGACCAGTAGCAGCTTATTGGGATTTAAAGTGACAAGAGGCCTGGATAAATAATTTTTGAACTTTTCCACATTACTATGATTTTAGCCTGTGTAACTAAATTAAAAAACAAAATAAGAACCATTTAGGAGAAAAGAAATAAAAGTTATGTTCCACTTCGAGCTTATAAAACATTGGAGGGATAAGAGTCTCATTATCAAAAGGTATCAATAAGGAGAGGTGGGTAGTAACTAATTATATTTACTTAAATATTTTTACCACACTACTTTTTACTTTTAGTAATGTTTTTATAAAGTATCGCTACTTTTATTTGAGTACATTTTCAGGATATTCTACTCACTGTGAGAAAAATAAACACAAATAAAAAAAATCTAAAAATTATGAGCTACAGACACACCCACAATTTAAGTTGAAGTGAGACGTCTCGTTTGTGCAAAACCATTGTTATACTAATGGTAATTTTGCACTGGAATAACTTAATTGTAACATACAATATATTTACATTAATAACTCTATTAGTTTCATTAAATTAAATTTAAAAAAGGACAATTTGGGAAAATTATTTCTTTTCATTTTAGTCTTTGAAATTCCAGAATTTGGATATAACTTTACTGTTTTTCTGTCTGATGGCATTTTTTCTCTACCAAAAACTGCCGAGTATTTTTAACTTTTATTTTGACTTTTTCCCTCTCTTGTGTGTCAGAGGATGAGTGCTGGGCTGATTTTAACCACAGAGCAGTTCCCATCATCATCGGGTCCATAGCAACTGGAGTCCTCCTCAGCGTCGTGCTGAGCTTCCTGATCATCAGAGATCACCATGCACCAGGATATGAGAGACTCTGAACTTCATGTTTCACTATTTAAACTCTTTAAACGTCTAAAATTTAAATAAAAAGCTTTACAGTTTACAGTTTTATGTCAGTGTTTATGTTTCTGTCTTTTTAATAAGCATTTTTATTTATTGTTGTTGCTCAATTTCAGTGTTAAATTATGGAGATATTGCCTCATGTAAATCACAATATTGCATTTTTTTTCAACTCATCTTTCGAATAAAAGGAAAAATTTCTATAAGAACATTAAAATGAAAGCCAAATTCACTTCTGTAAATAGACATTAAAGTATAAAGAAATATCAATAGTAACTTTTGTTATCCCTCTTTGGAACTGCACTAGAAGAAACTAGTGCAGTTCTAGTGCAGTATGACTGTTATGAATAACAGTCATAATCCCATAAACTGTAGCAGTTTCTTTGGGTTTATAAACACAACCTTCAATATATTTCAAACAAAAATTTTCAGTCAATTTTTTTTTACTCTTAGAACTATGAAATTTTAAGTTTTTTCAAGGTTTCTGAATTTTCAAAATCTCCGGAAATAGAAGCCAGAAATGTAAAAGTAATTCTTAATATGTTGTCCACAACCTATTCAAATATTTATATTTTTTTTTTACTAATTATCTATTCTTTTTAAAAATATGCATGATTTATGTAATCTTTGTTAAATAATTTTATTTTCGATGCAAATTTGAATTGAATTTTTGTCCATATTATTAAATATTTTTAAAAAAATAGGTATTGATAAACGGAAGTTTTGAGTTTGTTTCCTATCGTTGCCATCAGTGGAACAGAAAAACACCCCCTCCTGTGGTGACACTTTGTAACTACATTATCCTCCCCGCCTCCGCAGCGCGTTTTCTGATTGGCTAGAACACTCTACGGGTGCTCAGTAGGGTCTAAAATTAATAAAATAATTTTAGAAAGCTAAATTGAACATGTTGGATGAGATTTAATTGTACAGCGTTTCATTTCTCCTTTAAGTGAGTTGTTTTCAGTTATTACTATTGGATTTGATTGTAAATAATCAGTTTTTAGATTAAAGCTTTGCGTTTTGCTCCTCTGCTGTTCTCTCAGTCTAACAAGCAGGTAGCTAGCAGCGGTAGCCTTAGCAGCAGCTGGTAGCAATGGCTGCAGTTATTCTGAGTTTTCCGACACTGCAAGGTCTGAGGATATTCACACAGTGAGTACAAAAGCTTACCTGGTTAACTTAGGTTAGAAATTCTCAACATCCCTCCGTTTTACTTGTTAGGTTTTCTTGTTAGCTTTGAAGTTTGGACGCAGTTTATCCTCTTTCTGAGAAAAGGATTCAGATGCGCTCTAAAAACCATCATTTACCTTTCAACCGTCACAACTTATCTCCTCTAATTGAGTTTGTTTCTCCATCATGAATTAAGTTGTAATTCAATAATTTCAAACTGTGGAAACCAGTAGATGAGAGATGAACTGAGCAAGGTTAAATAAAGTTAGCATAATGCTAATGTAGCTGCTGCAGTTTGTTTACTTCTGACATCTGGAGGTTTTCTTGCTTAAATTATGTGATCTAACATTTTGGCCACATAAATGTGATTTTTTTTTAATCATCCTTCATCTTCACAGCGATGTAGATTAAAAAATTAAACCCAGGATGTTGTTTTCTTTCCTCAGGAAGCTGTCATGGACCAAAAGAGGAGTGAGGTTTGTTTCGGGAGGTGAGAGAATAATCACATGGTTTAATTCCTGGACCATAAGAGTGATGTATAATCATCACTATGAATATAATTACAGGTTAGCTTATTGCGTCTATGTTATATTTCTTCTAATTTATAAAAACAGAAATCTCATTGGCTGACCTCCATGTGTAATCATAAGTTTTAACTTCACTTGTCATGTTACAGCCACCAACTTCAGTGTGTTTTGTTAGGATTCAATGTGACTGACCAAAGTGCGTAATTGTGAGGTGAAAGTAAAATATGTTTTTATTCGGTACCCCTGAGTCAATACTTTGTAGAACCATTTTTTTGAGGCATGTCTCTATCAGCACATCTAGGGACTCATTTGTTTTTGCAAAATGGTTCTGTTACAGTACTTAATTACATTTAGGTTTGGACTTTGACTAGGCTATACTTATGTTTTGATAACAACTCCTTTGAAGCTCCAAATGTATGTAAGATTTGCTGTCTTGAAGCTATCCTCTGGTTACTGGGCTTACGTTGATTTAGGAGAGGTATAGTTAAGATATTTGTAAAAATAAAACCATGTATAATTTTTCTTCTCCTTCATTGTTACGTACTATACTTTGTGTTAGTCTGTCACATCAAACCCTAATAAAAATACAAAGCAGTTCATGTTTGTATTGTCAAATTTTAAGAAAATTAAATGGTATCAATATTGCTGCAATGTAAAACTGCTGTCCTGATTCTCACTTTGTATGTTTTTTATTTTTCAAGTTTGTAAATAGTCCCCAAATAATAATTTAGTATTTTTTTAATTCTCATTTTTACATTGTGGCATTATTGAAACTTTATGATAATTCAGTGTGTTCTTATGAATCACTAAATCCTGAAAATAAGCAGAGAGGTCTATACATTTATAATGGAAAAAACTAATACTTGAGCATGTCTTTATGGTAAACAAAATAAATGTGTGCTTATAAGAATTCCAGATAAATAGGGATTATTTTTCTTGCACATCTGCAGAGGTGGGAAGAATCGAAAAGGTTCTGATCGCCAACCGAGGAGAGATTGCGTGCCGTGTGATGCGAACGGCTAAAAAGATGGGCGTCCGCTCTGTGGCGGTGTACAGCGACGCAGACAGACACTCCATGCACGTTGCCATGGTGATAAATCAGATATATTCTCATAATACTCTTGTTTTTTAAAATTATTTTCTCCATCAGGTCTTAACTTTGTTTATTGCAGGCGGATGAAGCGTACCACATCGGGCCGCCTCCTTCCCAACAAAGTTACCTCTCCATGGAGAACGTTCTGGAAGTGGCCAAGAGATCCGGATCGCATGTGAGTAACGCTTCTTAATTAAGATTTTTATTTTTCATGCATATTTTGTAACTTAAGGCTAAGTCAATCACACAGCAAGCCTTGATACTCAATTTAGTTTTCCTGACAGAAATCAGACTTCTGTGTTAACAGTTTAGGCCCACAAAGCAACACACATGCGCAGAAGAAGAACATTGACGTCACACGTCAGTGCTCTGTTTATGGAAGTAATAATGGATTCTGCCGTTTATGGATCGATTTTTAAAAAGTTTGTTCATCAAAGGTAGCCGACAGTATAGTTATAAAATCATAACAAAACAAAGTAAGTTAATAAAAGTAAAGCAGAATTAGTAGCAACAGCCTTTTGTGGAGAATTGACAAAAATTTCTGTAGAGAAGTTTGTTCAGAGTGGCTGGACAGGGATGTGATGGGACGCTGTTGACCGACTCAGAGTTAAGATCAGATAATGTCTTCTTTCATAATTTCCTAATTAGAAATTTTAGCCATTGTTTTCGTCCTGATTTACAGCTTCTAGCTGTTACTGGTGCAGAATTATGACGGTTGTCTCACGTCAATGACGTAAAAACCAATCAGACTACAGACGCTTTGAAAGCAATCGGATGCATCTGATTTAGTACCACATACGGAAGTGACACACATCGGATTTATTTGGGCTGTGAAAAGATCGGAATACAGAAATTTTACTCAAATCAAATTAGCAATACTTCATAATAAAATTACTTAAGTAAAAATAGACTGTAGTAAAATATACCCCTAAAGGTATTTTTTCCCCAAAAAAATTACTCAAGTAAATGTGACAAATTACTACCGAACTCTGGATATAAGTCACATTTGGTTCTCATTTGCCTAAATGTGTTGTGTTTATGTTTCCAGGCGGTCCATCCAGGCTACGGCTTTCTGTCTGAAAACACAGAGTTTGCTGAGGCCTGTAAACAGGAAGGAATCATCTTCATCGGACCTCCATCCTCTGCCATCCGAGACATGGGCATCAAGAGGTGACCCACCTCCACCGGGGTTTTATTTGGAAATATTCAAACAGCCTGAGGAAAATTAACTTATTTTCATTCACAGCACATCCAAACACATCATGTCTGCCGCTGGGGTGCCGATCATAGGTGGTTACCATGGAGAGTACCAATCAAATGAGAGACTGCAAGCTGAGGCTTCCCGGATCGGGTTTCCGGTCATGATCAAGGCAGTCCGTGGAGGAGGAGGGAAAGTAAGAGGAAACCGTTAACTAAAGGGAACTTAATAATTTTAGCTATTGCCACTATAAAACAACCTGGAATATTTTAGGGAATGCGAATCGCTCGGTCCGACTCCGATTTCCTGGAGCAGCTGGAGTCGGCGAGACGGGAAGCCAGGAAGTCCTTCAACGACGACGTGATGCTGGTGGAGAAGTTTGTTGAAGATCCCAGGTAGGAAAAGCTCACTGTTTGGTATTAACTTGAGGTTGGATTGTGTTTGAATGCCTGTTTTTTCTTTTCATTTATTTATTTCCTGCAGACATGTAGAGGTTCAGGTGTTTGGGGACATGCATGGAAATGCCGTCTACCTGTTTGAGAGGGACTGCAGCGTCCAAAGGAGACATCAGAAGATAATCGAGGAGGCGCCAGGGGTAACAGAACTCTGGGCATTCATTCATTCATCAGAAATGATGAATGAATCATTTGTTTGCAAGTAATTGAACTTGCAAACAAGTTGAATAACTTGTTTTCCAGGAGTAATTATTCCAGGAATAATTGACTTTTAGATCTTTATTGTGTTTTGTGAAGTAAAAATTGTATTATTTCTTTTAACAATTTAATTTAATTATTTTATTTAATTAACCAGATTAGTATTGTTCAGTCTGTTAGAGTATGTAGGCCAGAGAGTTTCTGCAGAACCAGTCAGAGGGTTTCCTGCAGCAGTTCCAGCAGACTGATAGCGACTAATGCCTCACCACACGTACCACAGCAAGAACTATCTATCTGTCTAACTATCTATCCTCCTTTCTTTCCATCCTTCCATCTTTCTTTTAACTTTCCTTTCCTCCCTCCCTCCAGACATTCAGTGTGTTTCATTACTGAACTTCATGTTTCTTTTGTTTTGTTTTGTTTCTGGATCTCCTCCCAGCCTGGAATCGGTCCTGATGTTCGGAGGAAACTGGGAGAAGCCGCCGTCAGAGCAGCCAAGGCTGTGAACTACGTGGGAGCAGGTTAGGCTGCAGCGACCTTTGACCTCTTTGCTGGCGCGGAACACATCACAGTAATGGACGCTGTTCATCGTCTTGCAGGCACGGTGGAGTTCATAATGGACGCCCAGCACAACTTCTACTTCATGGAGATGAACACCCGGCTGCAGGTGGAGCATCCAGTCAGTGAGATGATCACAGGAACCGACCTGGTGGAGTGGCAGCTCCGGGTGAGGCAGAACCACCAAACCCAGACTCTGTTTACCATCAGAACCGCAGTGAAGTCCCACCGCCTTCTTCAAATCTAACAAACTTGGTGTCAAATGCTATATTTGTGCCGCTATCTTTTTAAAGATATTGAAAAAGTTTCCAGAGGTAATCAGAGGTCAACCTCTACCCCCCACTCATATTTACAAAATTAAACAAATCTTGTGTCAAACAACTCTGCTATGTTTGTGTAGCAAACAGTTTTTGTTTGTGCTGCTTTTGCTTTGAAGAAACTTTTTTATTAATATCTTTAAAATAATAGCAGCACAAACAACAATTTTTACTCCTTTTACTCACTTATTAACACCAATTTTGTTAGATTTGGGTAATGATGGAGGCTGATTGACCTTTCAAACTTTTATTAATATCTTCAAAGGAAAGCAGAATAAATGTCGAATGTTTGCTGCACGTATGTTTGACTCCAATTTTGCCTGATTTGAAGATGAAGGGGGAGGAACTTCACTCAGGTCCCATCAGATGATAGTAAATTATTTTGTTGAACATTTCCTCCAGGTGGCAGCGGGGGAGCGGCTGCCTCTCCTCCAGGAGGACATTACCTTAAACGGTCACTCCTTTGAAGCCCGAATCTACGCCGAGGACCCAAACAATGACTTCCTGCCTGGAGCGGGGCCCCTGCTGCACCTGTCCACGCCTGCAGCAGACCAGCACACCCGCATAGAAACCGGCGTCAGAGAAGGTATTAACACAGGATTAATGATCGATTAGTGGTTTATTAGATTAAAATGATTTCCAATCATTTCTACTTAGAGCTTCTGTTAATGTTGTAGTTTGGCCGCCATCCAGCAGAGGGCGCTGGTGGTCATCCTTAAGCGGAGCCGTTGGTACAGAAGTTAAAGATGGCGGCGCTAATTTCAAACGAAAAGGACAAATGGTCCTAAAAGAATCCGGTGTTGGATGCAAAATTCACTTTATGCGTTTCTGTTTCGAAATATAAACACAAAACAGGTTCCTGAAGTTTCACCAAATGTTGCGTTTTAGTTTCCTGGGAAGTGGAAACTCGGAGGTGGGTTTGTCGTCACATCCGAGGTAAAGGCGCTCTAGTTAAGACGTCGGAGTAAAGTTACTCATATTACTCCATCTTTTCTGGCGTTTCAAAAAGCGGCTGTGCAGTACATTGTAAACATCTCTCATTCCAACAACAAGAGAGCTGTTTTATATTTATATATGATTATATCATGACAGAAAAGCAGAGGAAAAATTATAACATGAAAAAAATAAACATGGCGCTGATAATCACAGTTGATTTTGAGGGCTGTCATGAATTAATGTCGCAAAGTTTTAATATTAATGCAGGAGGAATGCAATAAAACAAGTTTAGATGAACTCATTAGTCAATAACTTGCAGCCCTAGTAGGCAGTGAAGAGCCTGACTTGTTTTCATGAACTTGTGCAGAAAACCTGAAGCTCTCCTGTTGCTTTGGTTCCAGGTGATGAGGTTTCTGCTCACTATGACCCGATGATCGCCAAGCTTGTCGTTTGGGGAGAAGACCGATCTGCTGCCCTGAAGAAACTGAGATATTGTTTACGACAATATAACGTAAGATAGTGTTTATTTATCTACACCGCGACAATATACAACATCTCATTAACATTTCAACATGAGATGCTTGATACAGGTTATAGCAAAAAATTCTAATTTCCACCTGCAGTTCCTGCACAGGTTGATGTAACCACGATTTAACATAAATTGGTGAAAACAAGTGTAGTAATTAATTACATTCGAGTCTGATAATGAATTATTCAGATCTCATTACAGCTGTACAAACTAATCTACAAACCAATAGATAATTTGTAAAACAGTTTATTTACCTTCAACAGAACAAATCTACATATTTAACAGTCACGTTTTTGCCAAATGTCCAAATATTTTATAATTACACTGCAAAAACGAAATTGTACCAATTATTGCTTGGTTGAGTTTCAAGTGCATATATATGTTAGTACACTTTTATAAGAAGACAAAACTAACTTACAAGTAGGAGCTTGTTTTAGGTGAATAATTGCTTAAATTAGATTTTTAAAACGTACTAGTTCCACTGGCAGATTATCTGATTTATAAAATGGGAAAATGTCATTTTGTAAGTGACGTAATCCTCCAGTTCAACTAATTATTTTTAAAATCAATATTGACTTAAGACAATCTCCTATTTTTTTCTGAAAAGTTATTTGTAAGTTGGTTTTGTCTTATTTCAAGTGAACTAAGATATTTGCACTAAATCACTAGACAAACATGCCTGTTAAGATTTTGTTTTTCCAGTGTAGAACATCTTATAAAGTCATTTGGCAAACTATTCAAATGACTCCTTGCGATAAAATAGGACAGTTTTTTTTAATAAAACTGCTGCACTCGCCTCTAGAGGGCGCCCTTGTGACTAGTTATGTTATCTGATCTCAAAGAGACTAACTTTCTTAAAGGTGGAGAAATAACATCATGGAGAATTTTATAAGCTAAACAAATGTTCGCATACAAAATCAGGTTTTCAAAATGTAAAAAAATCACATTTAGAAAGAACGTGACAGTGATGATGTTCTCTGTCGCTTGTCGTGTTGTCAGATTGTAGGTCTGAACACCAACATAGACTTCCTGCTGAGCCTCTCTGGCCACCCTGAGTTCGAGGCCGGACGCGTGAGCACCAGCTTCATCCCCCAGCACTACGCCGACCTCTTCCCCGCTCCCAGAGCGCCGTCCGGGGAGACGCTCTGCCAGGCCGCCCTGGGCCTGCTGCTGCAGGAGCAGAAACACACCCGGGCCTTCACCCAGGCCTCCACAGGTCAGCGGGATGCGGAGGGCGTTTCTGCAAAAACAGGCAGAGAAGATAATGTTTTCTGATGTTTTTATTTTAGATCCCTTCTCACCATTTGGCTCCAGCAGTGGTTGGAGGAACAACATTCAGTTTAACAGAAATATGAGGCTGCAGCTGGGAGACAAAAGTGAGAGACAAACATGCAGTTTTTCTACTATCAGAGGTTGTTTTATGGCATCTTTCTGCTCTCAAAAACACATTTTACAAAGTATTTTGGTCAAGATTCTTTAACAATCATCTTAGTACACTTGAAATAAGACAAAACTAACCTACAAGAAACTTTTCAAAAAGACATATGAGCTTCTGTTAGGTAAATAATTCTTTAATATTGATTAAAAAATACTAGTGAATTAAGTGAATTAGTACTTTTTCACCAATATTAAGGAATTATTTTCTTGAAAGAAGCTCATATGTCTTGTTTAAAAGTTACTTGTAGGTTAGTTTTGTCTGATTTCAAGTGCACTAAGACATTTCTACCAGAATTAGATCAAAAAGTAAAATGAATGTTAAAATCAGCTGATTGCATGTTTCCCAGCTGTTCTATAGGATTCTTTTGGTATTTATTTTGTCTTTTGTTGTTTAGTTTTGAATGAATATTAGAACGTTCATCCATCCTTCAGACATTTTTAAAAATGTTGCGCTGTGCTGAACGTGACTCCTGCCCAGACCAGAGTTTAAGTTGTTTCCTTTTCTTGTTTATTTCTAGAGGTTGATGTTGTCGTTACTTATAACTCAGATGGAAGCTACAGAATGCAGGTAAGCTGCAAAGTCTCTGCTTTCAATGCAAATTTCTTTTTAATGATTATTATTTTTAATATATTGTAATTAGAAATCAGTGCAAAACACATTTATTCCTGTTGATGCCTTAAAACAGATTAAACTTTTGCTGTTTTAGCATAATCTGAGAGGTTTGTTATATTCCTCCACTATTTGTTACATTTTATCACTGAACTAAAAAAAAAGATTTCAGGAAATAAAGTTGTTTATGATCTTTTACAAGCAAAAAATGTGAATAATCATGTCAGGAAATCAGCATCTCTGCTTTTCTAAGAGTGACTTGTTTGTTTTGTGAATAAAAATTGTTTAACTAACAAATCCAGGCTTTTCTTAAATTGCCATGTAAGTTAAAGACATTTAACAAAATATCTTTTTTCTGAGCTTCTTGTTTTAGGAGAAACATCATAAAATGAGGACTTAATTCCTATTTTTAGTGGTGAGACTGTTCAACAAGAAGTGAATTAGTAACATAACTTCTACGCTCATTCTGTTCTCTGATGAAGAAAAATAACTAAATGAAATAACTCTTTACATGAATGTCAACAGTTTTAATATTTTAGCATTGAAATAGATTTTTAAAAGGAAACGGTTTAAATAAACTTAGAAATAGAGCTTTGTCTGTCCTTTATGTTCTGTGCTCTAATATATGTGATGGGTAATATTATTTTTATACGTATTTAAACAAAATAGCTTTTATTTGTCAGCCAGAGACATTTTTAAAGTTAAAACCTTTAAATCAGCCGTTGCAAACTTAGAGAGCTGGACATTTATGTTTGGGATTCTGAGATGGGAATTTGTAGAAAAAGTGTTTTTCCTCTAATTTTGTGTACAGTTAAAAACTACCACTTACAGACGTACATTTTAATGTGAACTCCTTCTGTGTGTTGAGTGAACCTGTGGGTTCTTGCTCCAGGTTGGAGAGGCGGTGTACCATGTGACCGGCGCCGTGGAGCTGCAGGGCGGAGCTTCATTCCTCCACTGCTCAGTGAACGGAGTGAAGTCCCGACCCAAACTGGTGATTCTGGACGACACGGTTCACCTGTTCTCCATGGTACGATCCAAACCAGGGCTGCAACTAACTGTTGTCTCAGTGATCAATTAATCTATTGATCATTCTGACGATTAATCAATTAATCGGATGAAAAAAGACGCATTCTGCAGAATTTTTATTTAACTTAAGCATGTTTTATACAATGTTATAAATGCATAAAAATGCTAATAGATAATTAAATTCTTTTTTTTCTTGATGATTTGTAGCAAATAATTCAACTGCAGCAAAAATCAAAAAACTTTCTAACATCAACCTGTGGAAAACTCTTTCTGCGTAATCAGTGCAGTGTAGAGCTGATCTGTTTATTTTTTTTGGATTAACTTATTAATAATTGCATAACAAAAGATGCTTTATAGATTCTTTTTTTCCATAATTGGACCCAGATGAAGCTGAAGCAGCCACTTGACAAGTGAGATTTTTTTTTAGTTGTAAATGTAAAGTGTATATATTTTATTATAGTTTTGGCTTAATTACTGCTCTGAGGGTGTTGGTCTTTCAGCAAATGGCCCTTTTATGAGTCTTTACACTAGTTAACAATTAATTGATTACTAAATTAGTTTACGAATATTTAAATGATCAATTAATTACGATTATTCTGATTTATTCCAAAGTTTTTGAAATCAGAACCAACAAAATCAGAAATTCTGTTAGAAATTGTAAAACAAGTCCAAACACTTAAAATATTGAAATATTGTTAATCAATATTTCAATATTTGAAAGATCAATTAATCATTTCAACTGTACTCCAAACACTGCTGCTCAGAGCTAAAACACAAGATAAGATGGAAATTGATTCAGTTTCATTCACTCAGATTGTAGTTTTAAAAGCTTGTGATCACGTTTTAATCTCTTTTGTTTATTGGTTCGTTCTCCTGGTTTGTTGAAATCAGAACCTACAAAATCAGAAGAAATTCTGTTGGAACTTGTAGAAATTCAAACGCAAACACATAAAATACTGAAATAATCTGAGACGGTAATGAAGACTGAAGCTGAGTGGATCGTCTAATCTTACAGGAAGGAAGCGCTCAGGTTTCTGTTCCTGTGCCAAAGTACCTGGCTGGTGTGAGCGGGTCTGGCCCGCAGGGCGGCGCCGTGGCCCCCATGACGGGAACCATAGAGAAGGTCAGCATAACGTTATTTTCCATACATACTGACTGTACATGTGGCTGATTTTCTGGAAAGTTCTTGACTTCTGTATAAAGTCCTTGACAGAGTTTGATATCTGAACTGCACAGTTTGGTAATAAAGTTCAATCTAATGTTTGGTTAAAAGCCTAAGTTTAGAAAACATTAATTACACTTGAAACCACCTAATAAAAAACTCAATTCTGTTTTTTTATTACGTGCTTGAAAAATCTGAAGACATAAATAAAAAATTCCAAAAAAGATTTCTTGCATCGTTTTCTGGCATTTAGCAAATCAAAATAACTTTGAATTTAATTGAATTGATACAAAACAGTAGAAGTTTTTAGGGTAGATAGTTTTTTTTTTCTCATTGCCTGAGGTTAAATATGTTTTCAGTTAAAATTACAAAAATTATTATTTTTTGTGTGTTTCAGAGAACTTAGCAAGAGCAAATTCTAGATATTTTTTTGTGACTTTCTTTGAACGTTGTGTTTTAACACCATTACTTTGGATCGTTTCAATGTAATTAACAGTTATTATTCCCAATATTATTCCTTATTTATTGTCTTAGATTTGATAGATTTTATACCTAGCAACCGCAGCCAGGCCCAGCCCCGTTGCATAGCAACCCAAACAGAACCATGCAGGTTTGGTCAACTTTTCTAACCCCTCTACAATGGCTGCTGGAAAAATTGAATAAGCAAGTTCTGTAGACCCATCCTAACCTGGTGAAGGAAGAATAACATGGCACCTCTAAGGCTGTGGTGTCAGAAAAGTCTGTTCTTAAAATGTAAAAGCAGTGAAACAGCAGATTTTGAGTGTTGGCTGCTCTTATTTGAACTACAACTCAGCAGAGCTTTTGCCTTTTTCTTTATTACTTTTCATTTATTTGGATCTCTGAGTTTATTAATGTTTACCTGCGGCACTGAGGCAGCCGCAGGGGTCTGAAATTACATTTCAGTCTCTCCCAGACGTGTTGACCTACTTCCTGTTTATGTCCAGGTGCTGGTGAAGGCTGGAGATAGGGTGACTGCTGGAGACCCGCTCATGGTCATGATCGCCATGAAGATGGAGGTGACCGACCCGCACACACACACGACGGTTAACACAGTGCTTCTCTAAGTGAGGCCACCAGGGGGCGCTGTGGCGGCTTTAGAAAGTTATAGGGAAGATGAGAAAAAAATACAAAAACAAAAAAAAGGAATTAATCTTAATTTTTTTAATCATTTTGGTTTTCTGCTATTCAGTCTTTTTGTAAAATAAGTTAAAATAATTAATTTTAACTTATATTTAAAATAAATAAAATAAAATCAGACTTTGTAATGCAGCTTTTATGCAAAATGAATGAAATAATTATTTAATAAGGATTAAAAAAGATTGTAAAAGTTAATGTTTCTTTAGATATTTTGTAGAAGCGTCAGAGGTCAAAGGTTAATGTTCTTTGGGAACCTCTGGTTTAGGGTGTGTGTGTTTGTGATGGTGCTGGTGTTTGTCTCTGCAGCACACGATCCGGGCGCCAAAGTCAGGTGTGATTAAGAAGGTTTTCTTCGTGGAGGGATCTCAGGCCAGTCGGCACGCCGCTCTGGTGGAGCTGGAGGAGGAGAAGGAGGAAGAGGAGAGCAGCCAGTAAACGCTGAAACCCACCGACAGGAAGAAGAGCCGAGCTGAGTGAGAGTCAGAATCTCCTGTCCTAGAGCTGCAAAGTTTTTCAAAGTTTCCCTTTTACTCACATGAATGCATCAAAATCGGAACCAGTTTATTTTCAAGTGAATCATGCGCAGGACCTTCAGGATGCATTCGGTGTGTTAGGACTCCTCTTTTCTTCAGTCTGGTGTCATTCCTGCTTTTGTTCAATACATAAAAGAGGGAAAGATGTGAAAATAATGTGCAGTTTTTCCAGAAAAAGAAGCACAAAACATGAAAAGTGGCAAACGAAAGAAAAACATCAGGAAGTACAACAGCTATTAGAAGTTTCATTAGAAACTGGTTGATTAAATAATTTTCTAACTCTGCTCAAAGTTGCATTTTGTGGAGATTAACAAAATGTTCATTTTTACAGATGAAACGTGACCTTATCTCTACGACTTAGCAGGTATTTAAGGTTTTTTGTAACTGAACTTAAAGTTTCCAGAAAAACAAAAGTTTTATTTTATCTGGAAAATCTGATGAAGTATCAGGGCCATGCTAAGAAAAGAACTAATAAAATAAAATTAAGAAAATAAAGTCAGAATAATACAAGAATCAAATCATATTTTGGGATTAAAGTCTGGAAATATGAGACTTTAATACAATAATAATACAATAATGAAGTTGTAATACAAAAATAGTTAAAATAATACGAGAATAGAGCCATATTCCGTAAATAAAACCAAACTGATACAAGTTGTTACATAACTTTATTCTTGTAATTTTGCGACTTTATTTTTGCAATAAATTTTTTTTTATAATTTCTTAGAATGGCCCTAATACTCCATGATGAGAAAAGCCTCAAACTCTAACATTTTTTCTAATCCTGATGTCAGAAGTTTAGAGTTGGCATCAGAAACACTCCAGAGTGATTTTATGTTTTATTTTTGGTTCAAATCAGTCGTTTTGACCCCAGATTGACCCCGTGCTGCTCCATAAGTGGGTCGCTGCTTTCGGCAGACAGATGTTTGTTTCTGTTTCTCTCCGCCAGCGGATGATTATCACACGCAGGACGGTCTGACGGATTTCTCTCTCCTTACCAACGGTGAGGCCTTATTCTCTGTGTTCTGATTATAACTGTTAGTTTTGTCAAATACTGTAATAAATGATTTCTTTTCTAAATACACCCAGCCACCTGTGATGTTTTGTAACAAAGTGTGTATTTATTTATTTTTAACAAGGAGGGAACTCTTCACTTGTCATTTAATTGATAGTTTAAGATATTGGAGCTCATTAATACTTTAAGGTACTGTAATGTTGAGTGGAAAACTAAATTGTAAGGTAATTAATGAATTTGCTTTTGGAGAGCTTCATACAATTAAACATATATATATATATATATATATATATATATATATAGTTTTTTAATGTTTGACAAACACAGACTTTCTTGTTCAGCTATGCTAATGTATTTTTTTATTTCTAAAAAAAAGACATGCTTCTTGTAAGAAATCTTTATATTTTACTGAAAGTAAATGCAGCAACTCCCCAAACAAAGCCTTCAAGACGTTGTCTAACGGTAGAAATGAAGCCACACCTGCAGGACAACTGGAGTCTCCCGTGAAGCATGGCAGTGAATTTTAAAATGTTGGCTAAAAGCTCTTCCAAGATTCCAGTTTAAATTCAATTCTGCACTAAGCTAGGACAGCGGCCAGACATTATCTTGTGCCTGCCGTCATCCGTTTCCATAAACGACTTTGAGGCTGTTGTGGATCAGTGGCTCTCTTTCTCCTGACTCCGTTACAAAAACGTAGCCAATTGTCTGTGACCATCGGCACAAATTCATGCTTACAAAGACCTGAAATAAACTAAAGAGGTCAAAACCCAGAAATCTAATCAAAATAAATGAGTATTTTTATTTAAATGTTTTCCCCTGTGTTTCTATGGATTTATTTGTCTTAATTTTGCACATTTTTGAACGTCCCTTTGGGTCTCAGCTTCTTTTAAAAACAATCCAAGCACTTAAAAAAAACAATTCAATCGTTTTGTGATAAGATGTTTTTTGGTGGAAAACGAGCCGTTTCAAAAACCTCTTGGTTGTTGAGTCACATTCCATGGGCAGTGCGCTGTTACCTAGCAACGGCAGCACAGTTCCACCCGTTACCTAGCAACCCCAGGAGAGATTCAGTGCATTTTACCACGTTGATTTTACCACGTTGTACAATGGCTGCTGGAAAAGACAAGTGTCTTGTTGTTGACTTACCATAAAGAAACCACTTTCTGCATTCTTGTTGGTTATGCAGGAGGCTCCACTTCTGCTTTCCAAAGATGTACGATGGTGCAGTTGCGCATCTGTTTGCAGTCATTTTCAGATGTGGGTGTAAACATTGATTAGAGGGTTGTGGCCAGCTTAAGTGGATTTGAAGAGACAAGAGGACCGAACAATACAAGGGTCTTTACAGATAGAAAGGGGGGAAAAAAAGAGTGCTTCTTCCCCCCAAAACTTATAGATTTTGAGATTCAAAATTTCTGAAAAATTCTGCAAAAAAAAGACATTTCTGAGCTCCAACAGTAAAATATTTTCTAGAAAAAGAAAATCTGAAATTTCAAGATTAATGTCAGAAATTGTATAGAAAAATTGGAAAAAAAATGCTAACAAAAACTCAAACTTCTAGAATAATAAAAATTCCCAAGAAAAAAACTTGTTTTAAATTTTGTTTCAAAATTGTCCAACTTTTAGAAATTTCTGAAAATGTTCAATTTTGAAACTTCTTTCGAAATGTCCTTGTTTCTTCTAGAAAAATTTTGAGATTAACCTACTAAAGTTCAGATTTTATTTGTTTTTGTTTTGGCAGGAATGTCCTCCCTCTTTTATTTCTATCTGATGTTTGTCATATGCCATCGTACAAAACGACTAATTCTGAAAGAAGCTCAAAACAGTCTCAACTCACCAGACTAAAATCTCATTATCTAAGAATAATTTTGTGCAAAAAATGTAACGAACATAGTTTAATTAGATTATTTAAGCTCTCAATGAAGCATTTTTGATTTTGAATTTTGCTAGAGTAATAGGTCACCTACGTATCATTTTCCCTCCTGAAAGCCCCAGGCTCATTCCAGCCCAGATGTGAGAAGGACAGGAGGTCCCAGATGTTGGCGCTGCAGTGCCGTTACGTAAATCGGCGAGATTTCACTGACTGTCACATGTGGTGAAACGCAGTAGGCAGCGGATTAAATCCTGGATTTTCAGAGGAAATCTGCCTTTTTAAACAGTTTGCAACATGTCTGCTTTTACAATAACAACAAAAACCGCTTCAGTAGTTTTGCAGCATCACATTGATAATAAACCTGAACTGAACCCCATACTTTAATTTATTTTATTATGACGCCCACATAGGGAGTCCAATTGCAAAACAAAACATTTGCTGAATGGGCCGCCTTATAAAGCAAGAATAACTGCATTTGGATCAGTGGAAAACATCCAAACTCGTCCACTAAACAGATATAAGGAGACATGGAGAGATAGAGGCGTGCGGCTGCAGCTGTTCTGCTCCAAATATAGCTGCTGGCACACATCGATTACACCGGATCATTAGCATTAGCTCCTCGATGCAACACGGCTGAAAGTGGGACATGTTCACAAACATCTCACAGATACTGCAGTTATTTAGACTTTAAGTTTGTCATACTTTTTATAACACAATCTGAAAGTATAAAAAAAATTAATTGATTAATTGGATTAAAATTGGCACATTCCGCTGATTTTAGGCCTTTTTATACAATATTAGAAATGCATTACAAGATGCAAATAGTTTCCTTTTTTAAAGAAACTAAGGAAAAATTAAAATTTTAACAGCATTCTGTTAAGTGTTTGATCATTTGTAGCAAAAATACTCAATCATGAAAATCTCAGACTTCTGGTAAATTGCAACATGAGGTTGATTGACAGCGTTAAGACCCTCCTCCTGGCTCTGATTGGTTGTTTTTGGTACATTTCTCCAGACAATAATAGTGGCTCACTTATTATCTGTCTTAAACCATCAGGACATGGTGAAAGTTTAATAAATATCATCACCTTCCTATATTAACGCCCTGAGATATTTTTTTTTTTGCCTACATTTGTAAAAAACCCAAAATAGCCATTATTTTAGGAAGGTGGTGATATAGAAAAAACATTTTATATATATAAAAACCACAGCAGCTGTGGTTTTTATATATTTGTTCAAACTGTCACCATAAAATGCACCACTCTGGTCAAAAACAACCAACCAGAGCCAGGAGGGTCTTAGCGCTGTCAATCAATCTCTTGTACTCATTGTGCTAATGATTTTCCTGTAAGAACTTATATTACACGAAAATCGCTTATTCGTTGTCATCTGTGGCTATAGGAACTAGCCTGAGCATTCACAACAGGCTATGTTAGCTGCAAAGGAAGAAGATAGTGATTGACAGCGCTAAGATCCGCCTCCTGGCTCTGATTGGTTGCTTCTGTTTAGCACTGGCCCCAGTACTTTCACAGATTGTCTCTTAACCTACAGTTTCAACAAATATGCAAAAAAGTATTTATAAAGATTGCATGCTGAAGGCCACTGAACACTACATTTTTCATAATTTAGTTTGTAAACAAAAAAGTGAAGTTGGTGCCTCCTGTTCCTTCTTCCTTACCAATGTGAGCTTTTGGTCATAAAATAAATATTTATTTCACAGACAGGGGGCGTCCACAGGCTGCAGAGAGAGCAGCCAGTGTATGCGCCTCACCGAGCCATAAGTTGGTGTGTGACAGTGTCTCTGTGTAAAGTGATCGTGGCAAAGCAGAGAGAGAGAGAGAGAGATGTAGCACTGGGACTCTCCTCTGTCACTTTTACTTGTAATCATCTGTCTGGCGCTATCCACGGCGCAATGGGGACGTTTTGAAGCGCCTGCTTAATGAGGAGTCGCATTGTGAAGGAACCACGCAATGCGACCTAGGAGAGCTGCCTGTCGGAGAATATATTGCGGCTTCTGGACTGCTTCGTCGGAGTAGCTTGGTGCTAGCGCGGGGCTAACGTCTTGTGCTGGCTTCTCCGGAGCGTATCCTGTCAAGATGCTGCGGTGGATACGGCAGCAGCTGGTAAAAAAACGCTTTCTCTGCCTCGTATTAGCGCCGCTTTCCAGCAACACCCCAAATTTAACGCACGCCTCAGCTCTCGGAGAGACGTACGAACTTTATTTGGCTGGATTTTAGCAGGCTAACCTAGCCTTTTTAGCTGTTGTCGAGGTGTTTAAAACATCGTCGTCTTCCGTCAGGTAGACGTTACGGTCGGCTAACGTCTACCTCCGCAGCTAGCTGGCGGTTGGAAGCTCCGCTGTTTGGAACTAAACAACGGGTCGCGTTCAGGTTTAAACTCAGTTTTAAGTGACAATTTGCTACAGTTTTAATCCAGCTTGGACCGGTTTCTGTGGAATATGGACCAACTAGATGGCTAACAACGTAAAAGTAGGTAAAGTTACACCGAGTCCTCTCAAACTTTTAACACAAGCTTAAAAACTACGTTTTTTTTTCCCTTTTCTTTCAAACTAGCTTAAGTTTAGCAGTTGGTTGCTCATTAGCTCTCCCTCAGTAGAATATGTAGAAACGTTTGGTTTGTTTGTTTAACTTTCAAGATAACTTTTAAACGGCCATTATTGTGTTAACTGTTAAAACACACAATGGCTCAAATTTATTGAGATCACATATGGAAAAAAAAAATCGAAATAGTCTAAAAAAATAGCATTAATAATGAAATCTCCCGGTATTTTACCTGTTGGAATGGAAGCCCATTTCCGCGATTAAACAATAGAAATGTCAAATTTCTGCTTCTCAGTTTAGGTGAAATATGTAAATAGTTGGGAACCTGACAGAAAATCAATCAATTAATTTTGTAATTGGCTTTTATACATTTCTTTTAGTCTCATGAAGTTACATTTCAGGGATTTAACTGAGTAATAATTTGTTTTTAAGAGAAACAAAACTGCAGAAAGTCATTGACTGCAGCATTCACTCCTTCTGGACCAAAATCGTTGACTTTGCAGCAATCTCTCATACTGAGCATGCATGTAGCGACAGTGGAGAGGAAAATCTCCCCGTTAACAGGAAGAAACCCCGTAGAAGTACTTTTTATGTTCATTAAAATTAAAAAGTTAATAGGAGAGGGAGAATCAGTGGATGACACCATTATATTGGTCGATGCTATGTCCTGGGAAGTAAGTATATTTAGTTATCAGTGTGATTATTATTATTATTTTTTTAATCCAAATTCAGATCCTCAATAGCAAAAAGGAAGTCGGTTTTGCTGTAATGGCTAAACCAGCAAAATAAAGATCGATTAACCAATAATCACAAACTATCACACTCATTAGAAAATATAACAGCTAGGTCATTATTACGAGCTACTGCTCATTATGTGTCAGCATGTCATGATATGAAATGTTTCTTGACGATAAATTGTCCCAGAAGTTTCTGTGATAACTGATAGTTGTTTTGAAACCATTTTCTAGTAATATAAGGGTAATAATGCAAGAACACATTCTCAATGTCAATAAACTTTAAATTCTAATGAACATTTAAGACTATAACTGAAAGACACTTTAAATATCCAAAATAAATAAACAAAACAACAAGTAAAATTAATTAGGAAGTCTCTGTAAGCAAAACTTGTCCTTCAAAAAGGGGCTAGTTCAGACCAAAACACCAAACTGAAGATTTTTATCAAACAGTTTTTGTAGAAGGAGAGAAATTATTCAAATGGATATTGATTTTGTTTTAATTTATCTGCCGATTAATGGAATTATTGCGACAGGCCTAATCATGTGACTGTTGGCCTAATATATATGAAATGATCTTCCACATATTTGTCTTTGTGTCGATAAATTTGTATAGATTAGCCAAACCAAAAAATGAGGCAGTTTGAATTTAATTGGATTTTTTAAATTGACAATATTGATAAAAAAAATTAACCACCCCTGCTGAAATTTTACAGGTGACCCAATTGCAATCGCAGCTACTTTCTCCTCTAAGTACTTTGAAATTGTTTGTTGATTCCATTGTATTTGGTATGTTAGCAACGTTTTCAAATTAGTGTTATGCCAAAACACACAATGTTTAAATTCATACAAGCTTTAAAAAGACTTAAAACAAATACTTATGACAAATCAGTGCATGGAGGTGCCATAAATTTGTCCTGCTGTACAGAAAAAACTTATTATCTTTGGACCTAAATAGGAACGATCTAGAGTCAGCACACAGCTTCAGTTATTACAGCTAGAAACGTGCAGTGAAGTACTCAGACCTGAACATTCAAAGACACATAAAGATGGTTACAAATTCAGCCTTCTAGCAGCTGAAAAACATTTCCAGGATCTAGAGATACTCCTCCATGCGTTTATCTTTAGTCACATTTATTACTGCAACAGTGTCTTCACAGGTCTGTCTAAAAATAATCCTCCAGCAGCAGCTGATCCAGAACGCTGCTGCTGGAGTTCTGACTAAATCCAGGAAGTTAGAGCACATCACCCAGTTCTACAGTCCTTCCAGAGAATAAACTTTAAAATACTTCTGTTAGTTTATAAATCACTGAACGGCTTGACACCACAATACATTAAAGACCTGCTGCTGTTGTCATAGCAACCATCCAGACCTCTCAGGTCTTCTGGTTCTGCTCTGTATCCCCAGAACCAGAACCAAACATGGAGAAGCAGCATTCAGCTTCTATGCACCACAAATCTGGAACAAACTTCCAGAAAACTACAAAACGCCTGAAACACTGAGTTCCTTTAAATCTAGACTAAAACCCACCGGGTTAGAGCTGCTTTTGGTTCCTAGTAACTGGATCAATTGATTTTGATGATGGCTTTTGACAAAATGTTATGTTGATTACTTGTTTCATAATTGGTTACTGTATTATGGTTTTACAGTGTAAAGCTCTGCGAACTGCTTTGTTGCTGAAATGTGGTATAAAAATTAGACTTGAAATGAAAATGCTAATGTCTTTAAAAGTTGGAGCCTGCAAAAGTCAGAAAGGTCTTGAAACTGCTAACTAACAGCTGGGCAGAGTACCTAAAAATTATGCTTAAGAGTAGCACTGCTTCAACATATTTGTACTCAAGTAAAATTAAAAAGTAGCCAAGAAATTACTCAAGTAAGAGTAAAAACGTATTTGGTAAAAAGTCTACTCAAGTACTGAGTAACTACGGTAGTCAAATTATCAATCATTTAATATTTAACAATTACAAAATCAGACAGAACAAAATGTTAAGTGGAAATTTTGGTATTTTAAGAACCAAAACAACAATAATTCATGTAAGTAACAAAAAATAAAACCAGGAAAAATAACATTTTTACAAATCAGTTTATTTCATAAAAAACTTTAACAGAAACTGCAGGTGTGTGTCTGTCTGGTGAATTTTTAGTTAAAACATTTTTGCTTTTCATTCAGTGGGTAGAAAATTCAGAAATTTTACTCAAATAAGAGCAGAAATACTTCATAATAAAAAATACAGTGTAGTAAAAATACTCCTAAAAGTACATTTCTTCAAAAGTTACTCGAGTAAATATTTACCAACTCTGCTAACCAGAATAACAAATAAAATGCTGTGATTGAATGGACAATACGGCTGGTACCGTAATCGCCAACAGGCCCAGACTCGCTGATTATACTTTACTTTATACTTTAGCTTGTGACTTATTAAAGTCATAAAAGAAGAATCTTAAAGTAACCAGAATACTTGGATCAAATTTAGCAGTAGTACAACAGAAATGCATGTTGCCATTTTAAAGTTGCTGCTCTCTTCGTAAAGCTTTGTTGGATACTAGATTTACAGGATTTTGCTTAGGAAATGTTGCAGTTCTGGTTTTAACTGAGCAAGTTTAAACCAGAAGTAAGTTTTAAGTAAGCAAGTTTTTCTTTGTTTTACAGCCTGTATCAAAACAGGCCTTCATTGACTTTCAGTATCCGGTTAATAAATGGAGAGACGGCTGCAGGGTGTGTGAATATGTGAGATAAGTTACTCATGCTTTAACCATGATGTCACAGTAAAGAATGAGTTCAGTTGATTTTTTTAACTCCCATCCGTTAATCACTGACCAGTTGAAGGGCTACTGGGCCTTTCATTAGTTTAGTTTTGTTTTGTTGTGACTTTTTGTCTAATTCAATTGGTCTTATTTAGTTTTTAGAGTGAGTTTTCTAGTCTCACTCTAGAAATCTAAATATTTAGACTTATCTAAATCTAAATATTGTTTAGATTAGTTTTTATTAGTTGTAGTAGAAGTTTATTTTTTTGATGCTTTGATTAATTTTTAGGTGCAGAAATCAGGTTTCCCCCCCAAAAAACTTGCTAGTTTCTGACTTGACAGGAAATTTGAAAATGTCACCAGGTTATTATGTGTTATTGGAAGACATTATTAACCTAAACACCAACTCTCAAATCTCTAACTTTAAAAAGGAAAACATTAAGCTTAGATAAATAAACAATGCTTAGCCTGGCGGGGGCAAAAGTAAAGCCTGGAGGCCCGCCAGGCTTAAAATACGCTGAGGGAAACCCTGGAATTCAAAAAGGTCAAAGTCTTGTGTTTATGTTAACATCAATAATGAAAACTCAACAGAAAAAATACTATTCTCAAGAAATGGATTCAGTTATTGTTGAACAACCAACAGATTCTGGAGTTTTCTCCCAACTTTTGCTGTTGCCATTTTGCAGACCAGTGACTGTAATTTACCAACGACCTGCTGTAAACAGCTTGTGTGTGGAAAAAAAATCAAAAGGCTAATAAATACTCAAACACAAAATGAAGGATAATATTTCTACAATTTCAGCATGTTTTAAACTGCAGGTTATAGTTCCAGCTACTGTTTTTCTGCATTAATTATTTCAGTTAACGGAAATGTTTTCTCAATTTCAGTTTTTGTTATTTTGTCCGTTTTAGTTAAGTATAACTTTGACTACTTCCTGCTGCTTTAGTTGGAACCACTGACTCTTTGACTTTTTAAATTTCAAACTTCAGTTTTTCTTCTCTTTTCAGAGGTTAATCCTCGGCTGTTACCTGACCAGAGAGTTTGGACTGTAATTTGAGATAAACCCGGCTAATTTAACCTCTCTGTTATAACTGACCTGCCCAGTTAATTAAGAGTTTAATTAAATTGCACCCTAGCACACCTGGCCTAATTAAAAGGCTAGTCAGAGGGCAGCTGTCCGCCTCCTGCTTGTTCTCTCTCCTTTAGTTTCTTTTTGACACAGAAAAGAGGAGAAAGTTGTCGGAATGGCGGTTTGACTGGCTTTTAATGTTAAACTTCCTACATACGCAGAGCTGACATCATGCATTGACTTCTGCATTTACACCATAAAAACCTTCCGTAATCATAGCTTATGTAACAAGCATCTGTGAAAACTCACTCTGACACATTGTCTTGGTTGGATCTTTTTGGTTCTGCTTTACAGCCATGAGATAAAGAGTAATGTTACTGACTTGCACACCTCCTACGGGGCGTCGTTACTTATAGTTTCCTGCAGGATCTCTTATGGGCATTGTTGTAAAAACTCTAATAATCTACTGTCAGAAAGCAGTAAAACAACTGGAAAATAATCTTGTACCACTCCATCATTGATGCTATGTGTACAGAAACGCTAGAGAAAGAAAATATGGGCATATTACTACGGGTGGCTGGAACCCAATTCATTCCAGAACAATTTGTATAACTGTGCTGTATGAATAAAGGATGGCATAAAGTAGCTGCTTTCAGAGAGTGCAGCTTTGTCTTGCCATGTTGTTGCATTTCTGTATATCATTGCAGTTATTGTAGCTGTCATGAGGTTTAAAACCACTATTCTTTTTTTATGATTTCTGTTTTAGACTGAAAACTTTTTGGTCTTTAACGCGACTCTGAGCTCAGCTCTGGTTGTTTTTCGTGCTGTTCATCATGGCGGTGACTCCACCAATGCACTCTGGGACTTGTAGGCTTTAGGCAGGGAGTAATTGATGTGGGCATCTGAGTCTGCAAGAGAAAGAATGAAAGGTCTAATGTCAGCTCCTTTGTGTTTACTTTTAATTCAGCTTTTTCCATTCATAAACTGTAAGATTAATTAAAAAATGTTTACTGAAAACAGTTTAAAAGTAATGCTTCCTACATTCACCTCTTTCTGTACTCTAGAAAATATTTAAAGATGATCTTCCTTAGCATTACTTTGCATCTCTATGATTTGCAGGACCATTACATTTTTTATTATCTGGGTGCCATAATTTTTTCTTTGCTGCAAAGTTGCAAACTGGCAATAAATGCTGCCGTAAGGTAAATTTTCTTCATGGCTCCTGTGGTAGATGTGTATTTACAAAATGGCTTCACAAAGCCACAACATTTTTGAATAAGAACTTTTCAGCAACTTTTTAAATGAATCTAGACTCAAAATAACAAAAAAACTAAAGGAAGCTCTGTATAGAAATAGATCTATTCAAGTTTTGAGGATGGACAGAAAGCGTTTTTTACATATAATATGTAAACAGTGCATTACAATAATATAGTAGAGACAAAAAATACGTTTAAAGTTCCCATTTAGACATCAGACTTCTGGGTTTGGGGGTATTTCTGAAATGATGAATGTTTTGTAGAAGCTGTCGTCAGAATTGCCTTAGTTCCTGAAGTTTGACTTGATGGCCACATTCAGAAGTTAAATTTGTCAAGCTCTGTTGATGTTGAAGTTATTGCGTAAAAATATGCAAATATCTTTTTAAGGTTTGGGCTTTGCAATGACAGAAACCACTTTTTAAGATCCTTGAAGCAATATATTTTTGTTTTGTCGGTTCAGCCATAGTTAGCATAACCTTTGACCCCAGCCTTTCAGGTTTATGTGTATTCTCCGTACCCTCTTCAGATGTGACAGTAGCTGAGTTTATACTTCAGCTTTGTTGATGTTCTGCTAATGTCAAAAAACAAAATGTCACAATATTCATTAAATAAAATAACGCATCTAAAATCACACATGAATAAGTTTTCTTCAAGCGATGAGTCATTGAAAACATGCCATGCCATCATTTTCCTACTGCTTCCTGTTGCCTTCTTTGTCATTTCCACCAGTAGCAACATCCTGTTATCATGTGACTCACGTGATGCGATAAAGGTATTTCCATTGCAGTTTTGCAAAATACACACATTTTGATAAAGCCGACAAACCCCCTCAACCTAGAGAAAAAACTTTATTGAAAGATAGGAGTTTTTGTCTAAATTGGCAGATTTCCATTAATTGCGTAGTTACTGGTGCATTTTCCTATTTTCTAAGAATGTGCTGATGAAGTTTCCTAAGGCTTTAAAGGTTCCCGTCTAATTGATCTTAAAAAGCACAAAGACGACATGCTTCAGTCTGAAAATAATCATGGCAGGCGGCCAACTGAAATCATAGCAGGCTGTCTCGAATGAAAGCAAAACACTGGCGCAACTTGAGTCCGATGTCAACAAGTAAAGTTCTGAAGAGACTCCGGTGTTGGTTTTAGTTCTGTGCAGTGCGCCACAGCAAAGGGAAAAATAATAGAAAAACCATTCAAGAACAACTCAAAACCACTTGTTCTTTTTTCCTCGCTCTCTGTGCCAGCGACGCTGTAGACTCGTTGCCATAGCAACTGATAAAAATGCCTCTAATGTATCAGGTTTCTAATCTAACACAGTGGCGGTTAATTAGCTAGCTTTAGCCTCTGCTCTACTGATGATCTGTCAGAGTTGGTGTGTAGGTCGCACTTTTTAAAAATGTTTTAACTGAACCGAAATCCTGAATTCTGCAGCACATCTACATGTTAAGGTTGCCAGAGTCAAGCTAGCATGACTGACCTACTTCCCTGTCTATTGCTATCTCTTTTTTTTTTTTTTGGTAAGTTAAAACTTTTTCTTGACCTTGTTGTCTAGTTGTCGTAGAATTGACAATTAATAATAAAGCACTGCGTCCCTTTTGCTTTTGTATATTAGGCGTGCAGTTAAGATTTAGTGCGTTATGTTGACATCTTGGTAGTCACCATTAGCGAGCAGCTTTTTGCCCTCCAGCAAGAAGCTGGGGGATATTGTGAGCTTGATTTCATGCGTTTATGTGATGTAGTGTAATAGTTTTGTTGATGTAGCTGAGTCACCAAGCATTTGCTCTGTTGTATGTTGGGTTTCTGGCCTGGACTTCCTTCAGTATCCTCTATTTATAATTTATACTTTCAAACTACAGCTTTGCTTACTTTGTTCAGTAACTATTTAATGAAGTACTTTCAGGAGCAAGTTTTAATCATTCACAGGATTATAATTGCTTTTCTTTTCCATCTGTGGCCTTCCTTGAAATGAATGACTCTGCCTATCAACTCAAATTTATTTCACACATTTCAGCAACAAGGCAATTAATCATTGACATGATAAATTATGAAACAAGCAAAAACATCACATTTTATCAAACACCATAATCAAACTCATCAAGAAAATATGTACCAGATATGTTGATCAACATTCCAGTTACTAGGAATCAAAGGTAACTCATAATACTGACATGAAGGAGTCTTTGTAAATGTTTATAACTGTTGTCATGAAGTGTCATTCGGTAAATAACGTTTTAAAGCAAAGTTGCATTAAAAGTCCATTGTCAACTTTGCATTGTTGAATAAATAATGACACTTAAATAGGGCTGTTGTAAACGAATATTTTAGTAATCGAGTAATTTGTCAATTATTCTTATCATTAATCGGATAAAAAAAATTGCTAAAACAAAACATTGGTAAATCTAGCATAACAGTAGCGTTACTGTCGGATATCAACATCAGTCCAATTTTCATATTTGAGCTTCCCTAACAGTTACTTTTATGTAGTTTTATGTATAACCTGTAACAATAATAGCTCACTTTCTAAGGAAACCTTAAAAGTTATACAAAAATCTGAAATTATATTCAACTTAAAAAGGCAGGCTCACAAATACGCTTATGAAAATGTGTCTGTACTCCATTTTCAGTCAATTCAGTAGATGAACTCTCACCTTTTCCAGCCATTTATAGCTTTTGTGTTCATGTTAGCGACAGGATTTGACATCTTCGTTCGTCAGTCCGCTCACCTGTATAAATACACCTTTACCGCTCTGAACCAGCAGCTCCAGAAGGAGAAAAGCTGCCGTACTCCAATAAGCATTTTAAGGATGCTTATTGGTCCCCCGAAAACGATAAAATCCTGACTTTATCATCAGTCAATAAAATCCTCCCAGGTCGAACTTGAAAATTGGACGTTATGCTGCTAACGCTTAGTTTCATCAACGACTCAGGCGGAAGGGAGAGCGCTGCGCAACACAAGTAATAACCCGGCCAGAACACGGTGCGCTAAATAATAAAACATAATGTAACGAAGCTTCGAGGCCGATAAATTTTAATAATCGAGGTAGTCGAATCATTCAAGGAATCGTTTCAGGCCTGCTTTTAAAGCATAGTTGCAATAAAAGGTGCATTAAAAGTGAGAAGTTTAAATATGTGATAATGACACTTTTAAAGCAAAGTGTAATTACTTACCAAATGACACTTCATGACAACACTTATGAACATTGTGACTGAGACTCCTCCATGTTTGTGATGTCAGTTTTATGCTCCCACCTATAAAGTGTTATCTGTAATGCTAACCAGGAAGTCAGTGTTTCAGCAACTTTGCAGTTTTCTGGAAGTTTGCTCCAGATTAGAGGAGCATAGAAGCTGATTGCTGCTTCTCTATATTTGGTTCCGGTTCTGGGAACACAGAGTGGACCAGAACCAGAAGGCCTGGGCGGTCCGGAGGGTTGCTATGACAACGACGGCGGCTCTTTCATGCGTTTTGGTGCCAAGCCGTTTAGTTTATTTCACAACTTCCCTTTGAAATCCAACAGCATCAATTGCAGGTTCTTCAAAAACAGAAACTCTGGTGTCCAAAGTAAATCATGAGTCCCAAGCGCCTCAGCCTTCGAGTTCAGCTTCATCTTAAATTGAGCCTTTCCTGTGAATCACCCGCAGCAGTCCCCAGCACAGAGGCGAATCAGGTACATCAGTCTCAGTGTAGGTCATTCATATCCAGGATGTTACTCTGCATAGCTTTTTATATTCTTTTATGCTAGTCTTATCATTTAGGAAGCTGTTTCTTTACTGCTCTTTACCACCCTGTGAGACTTTAGAGTTCTGACCAGATGAGAAATTTCTGCAAATCACTGATCCAGAGTAAAAACTGGGAGATGCCGTTTGCCGTCAATAATTTTATTGCCTGTGTTGGTTAGGTGAGACCAGATGAATCAACTAATTTACTAATCGGTTAATTAACTAGAAAATCCAGACTGAAGAAAAAAAGCCAAATTGCTGAAAGGATAACAGTCAGAGCAGTAATTAGGCCAAAACTGTAGAAAAAATATTAACGTTTTGCGGAAATGTTTTACCCGAAACTCAGCTGGCGTAGTTTTGGATTCACCTGGTTCAAATTCAGTAAACAAAATCTCATATCAAGCACCAATTTAGAGATGCACCGATCCAATATTTATATCCGTATTGATTCAGTACTGAAAAAATTCTAGACCGAGTATTGGAGACAATATACCTGATCTGTAAGTGCAGATCTATTCAGTTTTATTCTACGCTTTGTGCTCTGAGCGACGTCATGTCTTATTGTTTATTATTACATTATATCTAGAATTCCTAATTTTACTTTCTGAACCATTTGAAAGAATGTTTGTTTCTGTTTATTTTCACATGTTTGACCAAAGTAATCAACCTGTTGTATTTCTCAGTTTCTGTTTCTTTATTATTTATTTGTACATGACCTATTTTGCTGCTAATTGAGCTAACTGGACAAATTAAAGATGTCTTCACGTTTGACCAAACTGTACCGGTGCAGAGTTATCATATTTATTTTGCACAAAAAACCCCCTGTTAATTCAGCTGTTGTTTTTTTATCGAATACTAAACTTCACATATCGGTAAAAGTGGATCGGTTCCTCCCTAATCCAACTATGAATCGGTTAAACCAAAAGATTAGCATCAGATTAGCCATGTGCTGTAATTATGCTAAGGCATGCAGAAAGTTGATGTTAGAAGTATTTTTTAACTGGAGATTCATCTTTTTTGGCGTTTACTAAAGGAATGCATTTTAGGCAGTAAAATGTTTTCTTATTGAAATAAGAAACTGGATTATTAGTGTGTTTCTAATAATGTATGTAAATGGCTAAAACAGTTAAATAAAAAATTTGCTGCATTTAGAATTTCTTTTATCTGATTAATCATCCGAATAATCGGTAACTAAAAATACAATAAATTAGTTTATACTCTATATTTTTTGTAGCCGTTGTTTCTGTTTTGCTGTTTTCCTGTGGTATGGTTCTGATTAAAACATAATCGTGTATTTCGTAAATCGTAGTGCTGGCTGCTGTGTTTGTTCTGTGTTTTAACATCTACATGTTCATTCTGTAGGGGCAACCAGAGTAAGTTGTTTTCTCCTCCCTTCTGTCTCTGTTTTCTCAGGGCTTTGACCCTCCTCATCAAAGTGACACCAGGACTGTTTATGTAGCAAACCGTTTCCCTGAGCATGGCCATTACATACCGCAGCAATTCGCAGACAACAGAATCATCTCATCCAAGGTATCAGATTCTGTTGCAGCCATAAATATTAGCATTTTGGAGGACCAACTGTTATAGACGATTAGCTTTTCTGATTCAGACTGTTAAACTATCCCTTAGCATAAACTAGTCTCTGACATGGTCCCTTTTTTAAGCTTACCTTTGTTATTTATCTTGGTTTGTTTTTTCTTCCATGCCATAAACAGTTTAAACTGATAAAAAAATATTTTATTTCCTTCAGTATAAGTTGGTTTAAGTTGATTTGATTTTATTTTGCCTCAGCAGTGACAACAGCTCCGGTAAAGGGACGAATAATCCAGAGAAATCTCCACTGTGGAATTCATTAGCCTGTAGTCTGATTTAAAGTGAATGTTTCCAGCTTTATTTGGTGATGGCAGAGCAAAACGCAAATAAAAGGCTTGTGTGTTGGAAAGTGAATCAGTCTGGACCGTCCAGACTGTCTGCTTGCTGCCAACACACTGATTTTCATATTTGATCTATTGACCTGTTTTGATTTTAACAGAAAAAGATTTTGAAAACATTAAATGCTGTGCTGGAAGAGTAATTTAAAGTGGATTATTTTGATGTAATCCAGATATACAAACCTTTTTATTCTTTCTTTCTCAGTACACAGTCTGGAATTTTGTCCCCAAGAATCTGTTTGAGCAGTTTCGCAGGATAGCGAACTTCTATTTCCTCATCATCTTCCTTGTGCAGGTAAATTCACACACATCGGTTCAGCGAGTGCATGTTTTCCTCCGTCAGCTGGTGATGAGTCATGTGTGACCTCAGCTCCTCTGCTGCACATATTAAAGTGTGTGTTTGTGCATCAGTGGACGTGTCATTAACTCTAAGGACCTGGAGGTAGAGACGTCTGCCTTGTTTTTATTTAAAAAACATAAAAAAGCAAACGCTGCACCCACATGTTTGGTAATATTTGTGTCGGTGCGTCCGGCCCAAAGCGCTGTGCCTTCACAGTGAATCAGTCAGTCTGCGTAGACGATGGATTTGGCTTTCAGATGTTTCTGCCTGATGCTCCAAAGAAATCAGCTTGGCTTCATCTCAGGATTCGTCTTTTCACCCACTCCAGCTGTTCTAAAGTTTCATGTCAAATCCACTGTTAGGAACATGTTTACATAGAAAATAAAATAGAAATGATACATTCAATACTTATTTTATCCCTTGCAGATCTTTTAAGTGTAAAAGTGGAGATATGTTAGATATTTAAAAACATTACATTATCATATAAGAATGAGACTAACAAACATTTGTTTGCATCAATGCATCCAGACAATTCAATAATCAAGGAATTGTTAGAAAAATGTATCAGATACTGATAGCACTTGCTTTGCAGGATATTAAATAAGAGCTGGCGGTCGAGCAGCTCTGAAGAACCAGACGTGTGTCAAACTCACAAGCTGTATTTTTTTTTTTTTCAGTCGCCTTCACTCTGTGCATTTCCTGTTTCATAAACCACCTTCATGCGCCCAGGACACACAACTTTAAAAGCTAAACGGAAATTCTAGCCAAGGTTTTACACTTGCACTTACAGCTGGACTGGCACATTATTTTAGAAATTCACTAGAAGTTAAAATCTAGCATCTATTTATTTAAAATCTAATGATACTTTAGATCATTGGATCTAAAGTATTATATAAAGTGTCCCAACTGCTGTTTTTGTTGGGACATTTGACTCGGCTGTGACCCCTTCAATGACTTTAAGAAAGCAGAGTATAAACATATGCATGTGTGGCCACTTCCTCAGCTGAGCCAGTTAACACTTGAGGGAAGTTTGTAGTTATTTCCTGTTTGATGCGGCAACCGCTGCTTCTCTTGCATTTCTGGCTCGTTTTTCTGTGAAAGGTCACGCCCACCTCCGCTCCGATGACAGCGGCTCTCTGCTCCACGACCCCATTCACGTCTCCACTCCCATCATCTCTCTGTTTCTTTGCAGTTAATGATAGACACTCCAACTTCCCCAGTTACCAGCGGGCTGCCTCTCCTCTTCGTGATCACAGTTACAGCTATTAAACAGGTGAGAACAGAAGTAAACATTCGCTTCCTCTTGCTTGTGCCGAAAATGTGGAACTAAAACCAAGGTGCTTTATTTCACTATATTATTTGGTCTAGTTCGTTGTTCAAATATCTTAGTGCACTTAGAATGAGGAACAAATAAGTAACAAATTTTGCTGGATAGTAAATTGTCCCAGAAGTTATCGAGATAAGTGATAATATAATAACGATTTAATAACGGAAGAACACATTCTGAAAGATGAATAAACTTTTAACATTGGAACTGTTAAATATGCTGAAGTTACTTTTCTTTTTTTGGCAGGGCTATGAGGACTGGTTGAGGCACAAAGCGGACAACGAGGTGAACGGAGCTCCAGTGTTTGTGGTTCGCAGTGGGAGTCTGGTCCAGACAAGATCCAAAAATATCAGGGTGAGACTGCAAAAAAACACTATAACAAACATTTTTTTTAGACCATTTATTTAAGTTGAGGTTCTGGTTCTGGTCTCCTCTGCTTCCCCAGAACCAGAACCAAACAGGGAGAAGCAACATTCAGTTTTTATGCTCCACTAATCTGGATCAAACTTCCAGAAAACTGCAAAACATCCGAAGCACCGACTCCCATTAAAGGAGCAGTACTATGTAAAGTTAACGTTTTTGAGCTTTGCATCATGTTATGATGTTATTCCCTCATCATTAAGCAAACCTGGAGTCTCCATGGCAACCATTCAGCTCTGCAAAACACCTGGATGGCCCTAGCTCTGCCTTCGAGGCTCAGCTCCTTCAGACTAGCCAGTAGCAATTAGCAGACAGCTGGTGGAACTGCTGAGCTCATTACAGAAGCTACTGCTCAGAGTAATGCTGGTCAAAATGTTAAAGGGTTAATAGAGGAGCCGTCTTGGTATGATTTCCTGAAGGCAGTTTCAGAAAAAGCAGGAGCTTCTTAAAGAGACAGAGACCCATTTTCAAGAAGTTAAATTATGAAGTAAAGTTTGTTTTAATTTGTGTTTGATAAATACAGCATTTTTACAACAAATTAAAGTGACACAGTTTCTTCATGATGCTATAAAATGTCACTATGTGCCTGGAAAATACATAACATGCTTTTGATTTAGATTAACTGGAACACAGATTAACTTTAGTCTGGATTATAATTTTATCACTTTATTTTGCCAGCGAAATGTAATGATTTTTGTTCTAATTTGGTCATTTAGATAATTTTTAATTTGTCTTTTTATTGGTCAACATTTTAGGTGAAACATTTTGCCTTTATATTATCTGTTAAAATACTTCTAATATTAATAAAAGCTAAAAGATTTGGCAACAGGTTGAATCTTTGTAAACTATTGGTGCATTTATTGTGACTTTATTATAATGTAACACATTTCAACAGCACAATAGGCATTGCACAAGAGTGCAATAAAAAACCTTTCTCAATAAAAATATGGGCTAGCACCAACCTTTGTTGTTGTTTTTTTTTTTAACTCTATATGTTCAGGTTGGGGACATTGTCCGTGTTGCTAAGGATGAGACGTTCCCAGCTGACCTGGTGCTGCTGTCGTCGGATCGTGTGGACGGCACCTGTCACATCACCACAACCAGCCTTGATGGAGAAACCAACCTTAAGGTTTGTTTGCAGACTGTAATCAAATCAACATCTTTGCATGCACGCCTCTGCGTCGTCCAGTGCCATTCAAATGAACGGGTCTGTCTTCTGGAAAACAAGTGTGGGAACGCGAACATGTGCTTCCGGTGTTTCAAAATAAAACATGACTTAGAGTTCAGGTGATTTAGGTTTTAGTCTGTAACTCAGTAGTGTTCATGATCCTCATCCTCCAGATTCATTTAAGGCTCAAAACACAAACAACACTCGCATGTTTTTGTGGGGGTTTTGTGAAAAACACAAAATCTTCAGTGTAATGCATAGAAAATGTCTTGGTTTTTTTAAAAGATGCTTTATTAGATGTATAATACCATCATCAGCATAAAAAGATACCAAAATCTAGAATATAAACTGCAAAAACACAAAATCTTACCCAGGATTTTTGTGCAGTTTGTAGTGCAAATATTTTAGTACATTTAAAATAAGACAAAACTAATTTACAAGTAACTTTTCAGAAAGATATAGGAGCTTGTTTTCAGTAAATAATAGTTTAATATTGATGAAAAAAGTTCCCGTTTCACTGGCAGATTATTTCACTAGTAAAATATTTTTCCATGTTATAAGTGAAATAATCAGCCAATGGAAATAGCACTTTTTAAAATCAATATTAGGGAATTATTTACTTAAAATAAACTCCTAATCTTGCTGAAAAATTTTCTGTAAGTTAGTTTAGTCTTATTTCAAGTCTATAAAGATATTTGCATTATAAATATTTGGTAATATTTTGTTTTTTGCAGTGTGCCGGTCTGTTCTTCACTCTGTTCAGATGTTCTTTGAGCCTCTTACCTTTTATCTCGATCTTTATTGACCTGCAACTCCTTCATAAAGTCGATTAGATGCAGAGTTAACTTTGACCTCCTCATGTGATCGAAGAACATAAATAGATAATTTATCTAAAGGAAGCCTCAGTCAGTTGTTTGTGTGTTTTGTTTGATTTTTAGTGTAATGCATTGAGATGTCAGCATCTGAAGCTGAACTTTGGAGGAGGAAAGTCCAGAATGCTGAAATGTCAGATTAAAAATATGTTTGAAATGAACTCGTGTTGAAATGAAACGTGTAAGAACTTGAAATTAAGGTTTTTATTTTCCATTTTACTTATAAAGCACATTTAAAAAAAGAAACAATATGTTTACCTGCACAGTAAGAACAGATAAAATCAAGATGACGACAAACATTATCTTGGCAGCGTTTCCAATAACACAGGAAAAAGTCGCTATGTTTGTGGCTAATCGCTCAGAAAGAGAGAAAAAGTTATAGAGTTCTGAAAAGTCTCTAAATAAAGCAACAAAGTTAAGTTGGCAGCAGTGAGATGACCGTTATTAATCCAGATGCCAGTCAATTCTCAAAAGAGCAGCGGCTGATTTTCAGACGTTTTCAGAGGAAAGTAAGATCAGTTCCACATGTAAACCGATCAGGACCGATCTACTTAAACTGTTCATTATTATTTATACCATGTCTACCATGCGTATATAAATGTTACTATTTATACAGATACATATACATTCACTCTTTTTGAAATATAATTCACACAAGCAGTGGTTTGTTTTACTGTAGGTCACGAATACACATCTTACTGGGCGATAAATTATTCCAGAAATTACTGCTATAAACAATAATATTTGTTGTTTTGAGACTATTTTCAAGTAATATTGATAATGACATAATAAAGCAAGTTCACCCTCTCCAATAAACTTTAATTTTGTACAGAACTGGAAAACAACGTCCAAAATAAAACACAAAAACATTAAATAAAAAGTAAATAATTTCTAAAAACACAACCAAAACCATAAACAAAATGGACTCTGATGCCTATAAAGAAATTTAACTTTCAATAAATATTAATTATCACAATGAAAATGATCAAGCTCAGTTTAATCTATCGTGCAATTAATTGATTGATTAATTGTGCCTGCTCACCTAACAATATACTAACATTTATTTCCTTTTTTGGTCTTGTCTAAAAGACAAAAATGTTTTTTCATTTTATTTGTTAGTTGTCAATATGCTTGTATATTTATTCAAAAGCTTCTCTAATTTTACATCAATATTAAACTTTGTTTTGCTTGTAGACCCATTTTTCTGTGCCAGAGACGTCGGTGTGTCAGCTGGTGTCCCAGCTGGAGGCCTTGCACGCCGTGGTGGAGTGTCAGCAGCCTGAGGCCGACCTCTACAGGTAGTTACACTTTTATACAGTATTTTATTTATACATCATTCTACAGGTAATCGATGCTTTTATTTATACATTTTATACGTAATCTACGCTTCTATCCACACATCTTTCTACTAGTGGTGCACCAACTGCAGTTTTAATCGCCGATTACCGATCTTTAAAAATCCTGACCTGCTGATCTCAATTTTGGCCGATACCAATTTTTGATAAAAATAAAATAAAAAACCAAACCTGCTTATTACCCGGTGGATGCTAAAATTAGATGATTTCTAAACATCTGCTGCAGCTTTTACAATTTTAAATGACTGTAAACATGCAATTTCTAATCAGTGCCTGATGATAGTACCTTGCTGCTGTGCATGTAAGCTTTAATGCTAATTGGTTTCTGTTTATTTATTCAGTAGAAACTGCGATTGATTACATGAAATTTATTTATTCACTAATATACTTGTGTTTATTAGTTCAAGGTCGGCGGTTTATTTAAATGTTTGTTTAAATGTTAAAGTGAAACAATTTTAAAATGCCTTTCATGTTGCTTTATAAATAGTTATTTTTCCTCAGCCTGAAGTTGTATTTTTTATTTGCGTTTCCACTCATTGGTAAAATGTGTTTTCTGTCCTCCAGGTTTGTTGGACGTGTAACCGTGACGCAGCGTGGCGAAGAGATCGTCCGGTAAGTTTTATCCAGTTACCGTTAAAGTTGAACAAATCAATCAGCCAGAGTTTGTAATTAGATCATATTTTCTTAATTGGTTCTAATCACGGGTCAGCAGGTGGAAAGTCTTTATTTTTTATTCTAATAGATGCAAAAAAATAACAAAAAAACAAAATGCTCCTGTCATTTTCTGTTCTATAAACATCTGAACTAATTACTGTTATATATTTGAGTTAATTGAAAACAAGATGGAGGTTAGAGAAATAAATTGGGACAATATAGTAAAACCTTGGTTTTCTTTTGGATTCTTAAAAACCTGCTTCATATTTTACTCATTTGTGCTAAAGTCCTCAGAAAAAAAAATATTAAACCATAATTGTCAGTTTAGACGTCAAAGTTAACAACAAACCGCCTGATTGGTTTACTGTATTTCTATTAATTGCCAATTTATTGTACCAGCAGAAAATTATAAAATAAATCAAAATAAGACTGAGATTAGGTTGATTACTACTACAGCTTGTATCTTGTAATTGTGCTTTTTATTAATATGTTAAATTAACATTATGATGCAGTAGAATTAAGCATCTTGGAATATTTGATCCAAAATAATTGATAAAAACAATATCTAAGATTAAGTGATTGCTTGGATACATTTTTATGCTTTTGGAAGAGGAGACACTGAAAACCTCAAACTAAAAATAAATGTGTTAATTAAAAATGTAAGAAAAATAACATTTTTAATACCGCACAGCATGTTTTAGTCATAAAATGTTTGCACTTTTGGCAAAAATATGGCCAGATTTCTCCTCCTTCTAGTGAAAACAAAGAAATCATTTTCAGAGTCATCTGTTGTTTTGTAGTTTTTCAGTGGGATCTAAATTCATAATCTGTTAAATCTTGATTACATCAACCTGTCCAGCGACTGCAGGTGGAAATTATCACATTTTGCTCCAACCTGGTGCCACGTATTTATTTCTCCTTTTAAAAGGTTAAATAAACAGTAACACACAGTCAACTGATAGATGCTTTTAAGGAGTTGGCTATCTGTTTGATTTTGTTTAGTGTATTTAGAACTTGTCTTTACTCAAGTCACTCCAAAAAGACACTGAGATTAACATCTTTTACACTCAAATCTGAAGCAGATTCAACACATGAAATTTGCTACCAAAACTAGTTTAACTGAATGTATCAAACCAGACCAATGAAAACCACGCCAACGTTTACGCATTAAAGTGGGTCTAGCCTGCTGAGCCAGATTAGACCAACATTAAAGATAAATGGGAATACTGGTTTAGAATATCCTCTTTCTAAACCAGTTCTGTGGATTTGTGTTCACTTTGCTTTCTTTCGTTTTCAGACCGCTGGGTCCAGAGAACCTGCTGCTGCGAGGGGCCAGGTTGAAAAATACCAAAGAAATATTTGGTGAGTCTGAAAATGAGAGCAAAACAAAATACATTGTCCCAGAAAAGAGAAGGATAGATAAATAACTTTATATATGAGCAACATCAATACATAATGTCTGAAAGAAAATTCAATATATAGAATATTCACTGATGGCAGAGGAAAGACGTTAGCAGCTCAACCTCTCACAGCTAGCCAAGCTATTCTGGTGGCTTCAACTAACTCACGCACTCTTTGGTTGCCTAGCAACAGCATGCTGGGTAAGAAGCAGCTTCAAGTTCCCCATAACTCCGGTTACCTAGCAACAGCCTGCTGAGCAGCTAGCGCAGCAGTAGCAGTAGCAGCTAGCGCAGCAGCAGCTAGCACAGCAGCAGCAGCTAGCACAGCAGCAGCGCCTTCTAACTGTTTTAAATAGAAAAACAACCCGGTGGAGAGGAAACTGGATGAAACGGGAAAGGTCAAGCTACAAGTTTGTCAATATTTCAGATATTTATAAGAAAAAAACAAACCAATACTTATCAATATCGACTGATATGAAACTCTTTTTTTGTGGGCGATATTATCTGGTGTTTTTTGACCGTTTTGTTGGTGTAATTACCTGGACCTGCTGTGCTTTTGCAGGTGTGGCCGTTTATACGGGGATGGAATCCAAGATGGCGCTCAACTACAAGTGCAAGTCCCAGAAACGCTCGGCTGTTGAGAAGTATGGCGCTTTCTTCTTCCTGGCCGACTGGGGAAGCGTTTCTGTTGGAGACCTGGTAAACTCTGAATCCGCTGTTCCCTGACAGGTCGATGAACACCTTCCTGATCATCTACCTGGTCATCCTGCTGTTGGAGGCGGCCCTCAGCACCATCCTGAAGTACGCCTGGCAGTCCGAAGACAAGTGGAACGAGCCTTTCTACAACCAGAAGACCGAGCAGGAGAGAAACAGCAGCAAGGTTAGTCTGACGCGTCTATTTTCTACTCTGTTGCTGAAAAAACTCAGTTTCTGACTTTGTTTTCACATTTTCCACTTGTGTGTCACCAAAACACATCAGACCTGTTTTAATTCTGATTAGATGGTTATCAAACCTCCCAGCACACAGAGCAGATTCAGTGATAATAAAGTATAAAAACTAGTTTCTAATCATTGTAATGGCTGGCCGTCCCTGTTTGTGGAAGACCCAATATTCAAACAATCATAATTTTTCATTTATTGATTTCAGATTACACTTCAACATTATTTTTGTTTTCTTTTATAAATAATTGTAGTATCTTTTACTTGTATTTGAAATTTTATTCAAGTTTGAACGTATAAAGCTGATTTTTGGTGCTGTCTCATAATCAGTTTTCTTTTTCCGTTTCTCACCAACAGTAATTTACTTCATAATAGGAATGATCGGTGATTTTCTTTTTTTTTCTTTAGTTCTTTTTTCATTCTTTTTATTTCATTTTCTTTTCTTATTTTTTCAGTTTTTTGTTTTTTCTTTTGCTTTTCTGTGACTTTCCTTTCTTTTTTTTTCTCCATTTTGTTTTCCTTTTCTATTTCCTTATTCCTTTTTTCTTTGTTTTCTTTTTTCTTTCTCAATGCGTTCTTTATATCATGTTTTTAACAAATAAAATTTTCTCTGGTCCTTCTCCAGATCCTTCAGTTCATCTCAGACTTCCTGGCGTTCCTGGTTCTCTATAACTTCATCATTCCCATCTCGCTCTACGTTACTGTGGAGATGCAGAAGTTTCTGGGCTCCTTTTTCATTGGCTGGGATTTGGACCTGTACCACGAGGAGAGTAACCAGAAAGCTCAGGTCAACACGTCTGATCTCAATGAGGAGTTGGGACAGGTATGAAAAAGAAAGGGGAAAAAAAAAAAATTAGAAATGTTTCAATCCAGGATCCCAGTATCTGAATTTTAATATCGGCTCACACCAATATTTTCTAATGTTATTTATTTTAACATTTAGTTTGTTTTAAACCACACATTGTAGAAAATAACCACACAGCTGCATTTTATACACATCTTAAATTTAAATTTTTAATAAAGGAAAGATGTCATAATCCTCAGAAAGATGATTTTTTAACATTGTTCAGTTACGTTGCAAAAACCACAAAACCTTACCCAGTAATTTTTGGTCTAGTTTCTAGTGCAAATATTTTAGTACATCCGAAATAAGTTAAAAATTAACTTACAAGTAACTTTTCAGCAAGATATATGAACTTTTTTTAAGTAAATAATTCTGCAATTTTGATGAAAAACTGCTAATTTCATTAGATTATTTCATTTGAAACACAGAAAAATGCTATGTTACAAGTGAAATAATTTCCCAATTGAACCAACAGTTTTTCATCAAAATTAGGGAATTATTGACTTAAAACAAACTCCTATATCTTGCTGAAAAGTTACTTGTAAGTTAGTTTTAACTTATTTCAAGTCTACTAAAACATTTACATTAGAAAGTTGACCAAAAATGATCTGGTCAGAAAACAAGAGCTTTAAACTGTTACAGGAAACGCCAACAAGCATTCCTCCCATAAAAGGGCGTCACCGTTTGGCTGTTCATGTCAATATATTTTGCAGGTGATAAATTGATCCAGAAATTATTGCAATCAAACAATGATATTGTCATTTTGACACAATTTTCAAGTAAGATAATGATAATAATGGTGTAATAATAATGCAAGTTCATGCTCTCATACAGAACGCGCCACACTGCAACTGGAAGACATTTTAAATATCCAAAATAAAACACAACTAAAAACAATAAATAAGAAGGAAGTAAAAACAACTGGAACCATAAATAAAATGGAATCTGAAGGTTTTGTTGTGATTTTTGTTTTTTTATTTCTTCCTGCAGGTTGAATATTTGTTTACAGACAAGACGGGTACGCTAACAGAAAATGAAATGCAGTTCCGCGAGTGTTCGATAAACGGCATCAAGTACCGGGAGATGAACGGCAAACTGTTACCAGAGGGGATGACGGAGGAGTCACCAAGCAGTTCTTCACCTCAGCTGGTAATTCACCTCAATAACTGCTGCAGAAAACAGTTTTATAGCTCAAGTACAAATATGAAAACGGATTGCTTCAAGGCAGAATTTTCCTTTTCTCTTTGCTAAAGTGTCCAGATTTCTCAAATGTTTTCATTTAGTCTCATTCAATAAATTTGAAATATTATGGAAAAAGTTAATTTATTTCAGTAAATTAAGTCATTGAGATGATTCTTTTAAGTCTTTTTTTCATAATAATTAGGTTAAGGTATGATATTTAGAATTAGGACATTTTTATTACAGAAATTTGAGCATAATAAATAGAATATTTAAAATCTTCTCACAGGTTATTTTCAAGAGATAAATTCAATCTGACAAAGGAACGTCATCCTAATTTATTATTTCCTAAATAAACAAAAATGATTGTAACCTGGTCCTGATACAAGAGAAGGGATGATGAAATAAAAGCTGCATTTTTCAAAATATTTTTGTTTTTAGAAAAGAAAGTGAGAAGAAAAAAAATCTAATTCAGAAATTGAGTTTGACATGAAAGAAATCTTTGTTTCTAGCTCTTAATCCATGTCAGAATGTTGTAGCTTTAAATGCTGTTTACTGATTTATTCTCTATTTTCTGTGTATATGTAGTTTTTTTTCTGAATCGGTAATTTAAATATGATTTAGTTAACACATTGTTTGTGCAGATTCTGGTTCCCCATCATGGCTGATTCATTTGCATTAAAATAATCTGCTTGTTGTACACAAGTTGCAGAACAAGATGTGAAATCTGTCCCTTTTTTCCACCGTGTTTCCGTCCAGAGGAGTGAGGAGTTATTATTCCTCAAGGCCGTGTCACTGTGTCACACCGTCCAAATCAGCTACAACCAGTCAGAGTCCTGGCTGGGAGGGGATCCGTTCTCCCACACCAACAGTTTCTCCTTCAGCCACATGGAGTACTACGCCTCCTCGCCGGATGAGAAGGCGTTGGTCGAGGCAACGAGGAGGTGAATAACTTTAAACTCATCTTTTTTCTAATATTACTGCCTTACAGGGGAGAATAATATGTAAAATCAACTTTGTTTGAGCGTCGACCAAGCTTCCGTCTCACAAAGCAGCCCTCCTGTACAACTCCCCCAACCGGCTCCTCCAGACTAGTGGCAGCAGCAGTTAGCAAACATCTGATAGAACTGTGCATCTGCACATTGAAACGTTCCTCAGAGCACTTTTAAATGGCATACAGACGCCCTGCAAGCAGAGTGTCAGAAAGAGTAGGAGCTTCTTAAAGAGACAGAGGCCAATTTCAAGGCAAATTTCTATTCACATTGTGCATGTTTTTGTTCTACATCTGCTATATACATCCCAAGTGCTTAAAAAAACATTTTCTGGCAATAAGTTCATGTTTTTTGGTGTCTGGAAAACGAGTTGTTTGAAAATCCTCTCGATTCAACTGGCACTTTGCTGTTACCTAGCAACCTCAGCAAAGCCAAGCACGTTACCTAGCAACACAAGCTGAGCCCAACCACTTTTGACTGCTGGAAAAGAACAAGAGTTTTGTTGTTGACTTACCATCCAGAAACCAGTTGCTGCATTTTTGTTGGTTGTGCAGGAGGCTCCACCTCTGCTTTTCAAAGATGTACGGCAGTATAATTGCACGTGTTTGCGGCCATTTTCAGGTGCGAGTGTAAACGTAGAGTTGGGGGGCGTAGCCAGCAGCAGATTATTTAGATTTAAAGTAACAAGACTCCCTAAAACATTTTATTCTGAAAGGATCAAACTAAAACCTCATTATCTAAGAATGATTTTGTGCAAAGTATGTAATGAACATGTTTAGCCCATAACCGATCCTAAGCTGTTGAATGAAGGATAATATGTTTCCCTTAAGTCCTATCTGATATTTATAGCATTTCTGTAAAAACTGACTGATTGTGCTATAAAATTGCGTTATGTGCCTGGAATATTCACAGTGCTGCCCCTTTAAGCCATGAAAGCTTAAAAATATAACCTGGCTTTGTATTTATCACCATAATGTGTTTGAAAAATGTTTAGTTTCATTATACAGCTATTCTGCTCAGGTTAGTAATGTAGACGAAAACACATGACGTCTTTATTTAACTGCCTAAAATGAAATATGTGACTCTTAACCTTTGACATGAAGCCAAGCTTCATCTTATGCCTGCCATTTTTTAAATGTGTCAGATTCAAGCAGAAGCTGGAGTTTTTATCACAGCCTGGTGTTCAGTCACTTGTTCATGTTGGTGCCACAGAAATTTAATGCAGGCAGTAATTTGTTGGAGAGTCTGGAGACTCATGAAGCCGAAACGTATAAATAAATAACTCTTTGTAAAATGGTGCCACCATGTTCAAGGTACCAAAATATTTGAGCTATAAACAGACCCAGTTGTAGTTTCACAACAATAGAGAGGAAATAGTTCAGAACAAAGTCAGACTGTCTTTTACTAAGCTAAATATTATAGGTCCAGAATTATTCTTACCGCAGGAGCATTTAGGTTTAAATTTGTTTCCATTTAACCAAAAAAAAATATGGAATGAGACAAAAATACAACAATTTTGAAGGAATATTTGTGTTTTATTCATGCTTCACATACTAGTATATTATATAAAGGTATTTTCATCTTTCTAAATCATAAATGGAAAAGTATTTAGTATTTTTCCACTTGTGTTTTCAATATTTTTTAAAGAGCTTCAGATCTTTGAGAATGAAAAGCCTCCTTGTCATCACCCTCATTTTTACATTTCAGGACTTTGGCTAGGCGACTTCAAAACCTTTAAAGTTCTTCCAGTCACATGAAAGCAGGCGTGCAATAATTTTATAATTAATTTACTGACATTTGAAATTGTTGACATTTATTTGGGATAAACATTTCAACCATACTGTTTCTTTCTTCTTTTATTTTAATTTTTTTTACCTAAAGGCCAGAAACTGTGCCATTGTTCCTTCTGATTGGGTTATTTCAAACATTTCTGTCTGTTAATGAGTCTTAGATGAAGTTTTACTGCCTTCTTTTCAGACTGGGCGTGGCGTTCACAGGCTGCAGCGGGGACATCATGGAAATAAATATATTTGGGAAATCTGAAAAGTAAGCCGACACCTCAAACACACAGCTGATCAATTTGGTTTAATTGTATCGCACCAATTCGCAACACAGGCCGTCTCACGGAAAAAAGTCAATTAAATCATACAGATCAATCAGCAATAGTTGAATATTTTCAGTTTTAAATTTAGATCTGATCTAAATTTACAGTTTTTAGGATTTTCATTTTTGTATATTGTAGGTCTGAAATTGATCGTCAACTAATTTATTAATTGATGAATCGTTAACTGAAGAATGGACTCAAAAAAGGCCATTTGCTGAAATAACATGTCAGAGCAGCAACTAAGCCAAAACTGCACAGAAACGTATATATTTAGTATACATTTCATTTGTCGTTGAATATGTTGGACCCAGATCTCCTTAAGTTGCAGTTTAAGCTTCATTTGTTTTAAATTCTGTAAAACAAATCTAAAGGAATTGTTTTTTATTGGATTTTAGTCAATAATATGATTAATTATTTCCAGCTTTTAATATATTTCTAATATTGTACAAAAAGGTTTAAATGGTTAAATGAAAAATTTGCAGCCTGTGCCTTTTTTTAAGTATTCGATTAATCGTCAGAATAATTGATTATTATTTGCTGGTTTTGGTCAGATATCGTCAATAACATCCTGTTTCTTTGCCTCAGGTATAAACTGCTCCATGTGTTGGAGTTTGATCCAAACCGCAGGAGGATGAGCGTCATACTGCAGACTCCCTCAGGTAACGTTAACCTGCTTCAGCCACAAACCGTTAAGAAGACAGGAAAATAACAGGCAAGGCAGGGCAATGTGTTTATTAATATGTTTGTCTTTTTTTGTTTCCCTTCAAGGAGGGAAAGTGATGTTCACAAAAGGTGCTGAGTCGGCCATGTTGTCTTTCGCCAAGACTGGAGCGATTGAAAAAACCAGACTGCATGTGGACGAGTTTGCTTTGGTGAGAAATGATCTTTCTCATTCAACTGACATATGTGTATTAGTACTGGGCTGCAACTAAAAGCTAACAATTAATCGATTAATCGGATAAAAACAAAAGGCAGATTCTGCAGATTTTCATTTAAGGCTTTTTTTAAATATACAATATTAGAAATACATTAAAATATTTAATTAAACAGTTCAGTTCCTTTTTTAAATGAGAAAATAAAAATTTTATTGTCTAAGATGCAGTAAGAAAATTCATTTAGTGGGTCTGCAGCTAAAAATAATTTTCAACATCAACATGTGAAAAGCTCTTTCTGCTTCATTTAACATCAATACAGTGTATTGATTAATCTAATAATCTCTTGATTATTTTGATTAACAGGATTTTTTTTATTTGAACTGAGTGAAGTTTGTGATAGAACATGTTTACAAAGTTGTTTTTTTTTTATCTTGCATGCAAAATGTCTGCTTTTTTGTTCATTTTTGTCTTAATTATTGCTCTGAGTTTATTATTCTTTCTGCAAATGGCCTTTTCTCTTAAAGTCTCCAATTAACGATTAATCGCTTTCTAAATTCAATCAATTCAACATGATTAACCCGATGTATTGTTTAATTCCTAAATGAGTAACGTTGGAGTATAAAAATTATCCACTCACTTTATTATGTTTTATGAAAGTAGATGTTTCAAAATCACACACTTAAAATCTTAAGATTTTTATTTCTGAGTCTTTTAATCGTTTAAACTCGAATGTGACTCGTATTTGACTGTTGAGTCGTGCAGCTTCTGTTGTTTCTGTGTGTAAGCCTGGCATTTAGAGATGATACAGTCGTTAATTTATGCTCTGGTGCTCTTTACACACACACACCCCCACACACACCCCTACACACCCATACACACACATGTCCATCTTCCACATCATATCATCAGATATCAGCCCCCAGATTCGGTGCTGCGGTTTGGGTTGAGTTGTGATCATCAAGCCTTCAGGCTGCTTCGCTGAATTAAACCCAAGCTGTGATGATTTGAGAATTTTTCTCCTCTTTTCTCCTCCGTTATGAATCTCTTCTCATAACGGAGAGAAGAGATTCACTTGATTTTTGCCCTTTGACCTGGAGCCACCTTATTGTCTTAATTCATGTTTAAAAATTAACACATGCCCTTTTTTTTGCTCTCCATCTAACCTGTTTTTATCCGTCTCTTTGTTCGGATGCAGAAAGGTTTGCGTACCCTCGTTGTCGCTTGCCGCCACTTCACTCCGAAGGAGTACACCGATGTGAACAAGCGGCTGACGTTGGCTCGCACGGCTCTGCAGCGGCGCGAGGAGAAACTACAGCAAGCTTTCGCCTACATAGAAAACAATCTGCACCTCCTGGGAGCGACCGGTGTCGAAGACAAGTATGGAGATTTTCAACTTCATTCCCAACAATGTTGCTGCTGCTGCTGCAAACAGTTTTTAGAGTGAACATCTAACAGAAATGAAAAGCATCGGGTTTATTACGTTTTATTAAAGCTGATCATGGCAATCTGATTAGAAATTTGCCAGTTAATCAGCCAGAGATCAGGACTTGAACATATATTTTCTTGAACATTTCAACACCAGACTGAGCAAATCTTAATAAGTTTGCCCTTAAATTTTGGTTTCTCTCATTATAAATCAGAGTTTTCCCGTTTCAGCTGACCTCTGATCCCATAAAAGCCTTCCAGTGATCCCAGGTGGCCTGGCTGCACTTTAACCTCACGTAATATAATTAGGAAAAGTTACGACGCCAAACCAAACAGGTCAACGTGATTCCAGTATGAAGCCTGGTCTGATTAAGTCAGAAACTCCAGACGCTTGATTGAAGTTAACTTATTAATGCCTATTATACAGTTTCTAGTCATGACTGTGAGTCTGTCTGGGTGTAACTGCTGCTGTGTGTGTGTGTGTGTGTGGGGGGGGGGTGTATCCACTCACCATCTGCTCCTAAGCCTCAGCTTCTCACACTTTGTTTATCTCTGCTCTCTCTCCCCAGTCACTCTCGGTCACGATCAAAGGCTCTTATGTTATGAAAGTTATGACTAATATTCCCTTCAGTTTTCAGGCTAATATGAAAAATAAAAAACAGCCGTTGATATGAAACGTCACTGCGTGTAATAGAAAGTCTCCTTATTCTCTCAAGGAACATTAGTGAGTTGTAGGGGAAATGAACGTCACTCTGCCTTTTCCAGGCATGCAGAATATTATTCAGGGTTCACACCGCGGCTTGAAATCCTTGACAAGTCTTGAAACGTCTTGTTATAAGTGAAAGAAATACCGGCAGGACGAGAACTTTTCCATTATTGTTGAGCAATTATTTACGGAGAACAAGCTTCTGTTTCTTGCTAAAAGTTATTTGTAATTGGGTCTGTTGCAATAAATCAATTAATCACATGATAAATAAAAACGAGAGCAATAATTTCCATTTGCATGGTTTAATTTTTCCTATAACCTACTGAAAAGTTACTTGTCAGCTACCTTTGTCTTGACAGTCAGCTGTATGAGATGTGAGTAAGAAAAACACTTCAAAATATAAAATTCTTGTATTTTAGTCTTTATTGTCCTTGCTGTAAAATGCAAAGTTCTATCACAAGATACCACAGTAATACATTATATATTATTGTGAATTGAACCTGTGTTCTTTAGTTCATTTGTTTTGTTTTTAATCCCCAAAGTGTGTTGCTGGAAAAGGTTGAAAATGTTTGGAAAGTGCATAATGTCCCTGCGTGACTTACGCTGAACACGTTCTCCTCCTTGTGCTGCTCAGGCTTCAAGACAAAGTTCCGGAGACGATCGAAGTCCTGCGTCGGGCGGGAATCAAAATATGGGTGCTGACGGGGGACAAACACGAGACGGCGGTCAGCGTCAGCTTGTCGTGCGGCCATTTCCACCGAACCATGAACATCCTGGAGCTTCTGCAGCAGCGCTCCGACAACGAGTGTGCAGAGCAGCTCCGCAGGCTGGCCCGAAGGTGCCTGCCATTTCCTTCTACTAATATTATTATTATTTATTATTTTAGTAAATCATAAATACAGGCAGGTTTTTATGTGTTTAATCAGGTTTGAGGGAGATTACATGGCTAATTTTACAATGACAATGCTAATTTTATGCATCCTGTTGGTGATTTTATTTAACAAAATAAGCTGTAACTAAATATGCTTTATTTCTAATGATTTCAATTAGAGCTGGGCGATAAATCAATTAGATCAATTAATTTAACTTTTGGTTTTAGAATGTTTAATTTTTTTGGAAATCTTGTTTTTTTCGCCAATACGCTCCGTAGAGTGATTCTAGGGCGGCCATCTTTGTTTGTTTTACCGCTTCTATTTTTAAAAAGTTTGAACTCATATCTCTATGATGGAATATTAGGGCCGGGGTAACATTTTACAAGGATATAAAGTCATAACGTCACAAAAGTACAGTCATAGTAAAATAAGAATAAAGTCAAAATTACCACAATAAAGTTGTAATTTCATAAGAACTGGAACACACACACACAAAAAAAAAGAGTAATACTTAATAGAAAAATATTTAGACTTTAAACACGTCAGTAGCAAATTATCAGTAGCAGGACTTTAAAATAAATTAACAAAATTGTCTGTTTTGAGAACTGATCACATAAGATTCTGATAAGTCTAAGATTTTATCTCATTAAAACAACTTTTATCAGGTTTTTCTGTTAAAATTGTGTATTTTTTCTGCTAATTTTATTACTTTATTCTCATAATTAAACAAAAATTCTTGTTGCCCTAAAAGTATGATTGAAATTAAAATCACTTTTAAAAAAATATTTTTAAAAATGTCTTTTTTCAAAGAAAAATCTTAAAATTTTATTCAGAATGGAAAGAAATGTGAGATTTTTTTCTTAAGCCGTATCACCCAGCCCTAGTTTCAAGACCCAAGCTTTCTTACGCACAAAATTTCTACAGTTCCAACTTGGTGATGAACAGGAATAACATTCGGTATTAACATATTATTTTCTGGTGAGTGAACAGTCAAATCCAGCGTATGAATATTTCTGACTCACTTCCTGCCCTGCTTTGTGTGTGCCGCTGTCTTCCTCGTCTTCGTCTGCAGGATAAAGGAAGACCACGTCATCCAGCACGGCTTGGTGGTCGACGGCGCTAGTCTGTCGTTAGCATTGAGGGAACATGAGAAGCTATTTATGGACGTGTGTAAAAACTGCTCAGCTGTGCTCTGCTGCCGCATGGCCCCGCTGCAAAAAGCCAAGGTAAGCACAGACTGCCCCGCACTGCAGGACAAAACTACAGATTAACTGCAGATTATGAATTATGGCTCAGGTATCTAAATTACACGTTAGTCTCACTGACTCAAATGTTCTGCAGGTTAAATTGGTGAATCTCATCATGTTTTCTGGACCCACTTGTTGCTGAAACTTGTTCTAATCTCATATTGTTAGGTTTTTTTTGTTTAAAGGAAGAAACAGCAACACTGGAAAACAAGAGCTTTATTTTATGTAAAGTTTAACTAATGTAGAAAATGGATGATTGATAGATTTTAATTTAATTAAATTTTTATTAAATAAGGATTTTCTCTTCACCAATTGATCCTTTGGGTTTCCATAGTTCAGAGTGATGTTAGGGCGGCCATCTTGTCTTACAACTTCTGTTTATTTGAACTTTGAATTCAGTTCAATTCTACGACAAAATATAAGGGTTAGGCTAATTTTATACATTTTTTTTTCCAGGTTGTTCGTCTGCTAAAGACTTCTCCAGAAAAGCCAATAACATTAGCTGTTGGGGACGGAGCCAATGATGTCAGTATGATACAGGAAGCTCATGTAGGCATAGGTAAACACACACACACACACACACACACACCCACACATCTAAACCAGAAACCCGACCTGAAGCTGTACTGTAGATGTCTGAGCTGTTCCTGCCCAAACCCCCAGGCATCATGGGAAAGGAGGGTCGTCAGGCCGTGAGAAACAGTGACTATGCAATCGCCAGGTTTAAGTTCCTGGCTAAACTCCTGCTGGTCCACGGCCACTTCTACTACATACGAATAGCTACTCTTGTACAGTACTTTTTCTACAAGGTAGGATTTACCAACACTGTTCCTCCTGCTTTCATTTTAGTGGCTTTAAATTTCAAAAATTTATAATAATGTGTTTTTTGTTTTTTCACTCTGTTTTTTCTAGAATGTGTGTTTTATTACGCCACAGTTTTTATACCAGTTCTTCTGCTTGTTTTCACAACAAGTAAGTCTTATTTTTCTCTTCTGTTTCTAACTATATTCCCATTGGCATTTAGTTTATTTTTCCTAATTTCTGAAGTACGTAAGGCTCCGTTCACACCAGCCCTGTTAAGTTTGCTTTAATCAAACTCTAGTTGGTTTGTCTAAAAGTCCAGTTTGAGGAAGTGAATCGAACTTTGATGCGAACCAAAATAGAAACAAACTGGTTGGCCTACAAACCTCAGTTCGGTTGAAGTGAACTCTAACGCAGTTTGAATTCATATGTGTCGCAATAAATCAATCAATTAATTGTATGATCAATTAAAATGAGCTCAATGCTTTTTTAGTAAAGCGATGCTCCCATTTATTTTTTAAAAACCGCCATTTTGAAGTACTTGTTTTGCTCTACCTTCCACTTTTGCCTCTTTTTCTCATCTAAGCAGAATGATCATTACGTTTTTTAAATGCTATTTTGGCTACAGAGACTTCATAATCCATTTTACTTATTATTATTTTGGATATTTAAAATAATTTCCACTTCAAATTTTCTTTAGAATTATTATTTTTTTGAGTGGGTATGCTTGCATTAATTTTATTAATCAGCCATTATTATTATTATTGATTAGTTGAATATGGTCTCAAAATAACAATATTATTGTTTATTGTGATAATTTCTGAGATAGTTTATCAGCCAGCAAAATTATTGTGACAGACCTACATATGTGAAAACCAATCATTTTCCAGTCCGCTGGACTACAGCGCAAGGCATTCTGGGTAAATTCAACCAAAATAAACGTTAGCGGGAGAAATCCTACAACTGCTGAACTCAATTTTTGTTATATTTTGTGAAGAAGGATGTTACGCTCTGTGTTTTCTTCAGAGGTTTCCATATATTTTCCTTCAGTGTTTTTTGTGCAGCGCCCCCACAGGCGAGGAGAGGAACAGGTTTTGCAGAAAGTTTATTTTTTTCGACTGCAGAGTGAAATCGAACCGCAGCAGCTGAAAACATAACAAATGTTGCGATTTTGGTCTCCAATCGAACCGAGTCCACCAGATCCAATAATCACATAATGTCCTACCTTTCTTTATTAGGTGCATACACCTTTATAAATGTTTGTTTTTATTAGCGTCAGTTCTTTTCCCATTCACCCAAACAGTGTGTGTGTACAGTTAGTAGTCCTGTTTGTCTAATAATCTGCTGCTGAAATGATCTGTGTCCCATCTAGACTCTGTATGACAGTGTTTACCTGACGCTGTACAACATCTGCTTCACCTCGCTGCCCATCCTGGTGTACAGTCTGTTTGAGCAGCTGGTCCACCCCGACATCCTGCTGGCTAAACCTGGCCTCTACAGGTGAGGCCCTGTGGCTACGCCACATGGAGTATTACTCACTAGCAACTGTTTAAAAAAAAAAAAAAAAAAAAAAAAAAGACTCCAAAATGTAATTTAAACAAAGTCGAATGAGAGATGCACTGCAAAAACAGGAATGTTACCAAGTATTATTAGTCTAGTTACTAGTGCACATATATTGGTGCACTTGAAATAAGACAAAACTAACTCAAAATTAACTTTTCAGCAAGACATAACAGTTTGTTTTAAGTCAATTTCTTAATATTTATGAAAAAGTTTCACTTATAACATGGGAAAATGTTTTAAGTGAAACCGTCTGCCAGTGGAACTAGAACTTGGTTGCTAGGAGACGGGCTGGGGTTGCTAGGTAACGGCGCAGTGCTGTCAAAGGTGAAATAATCTGCCAGTGTAACCAGTATGAATACTAAAGAATTATTGACCTAAAACAAGCTGCTTCATCTTTCTGAAAAGTTACTTGTAAGTTAAGTGTATTAAAATATTTGCACTAGAAACCAGACCGGACTTGGTAAGATTTTGTGGTTTTGCTGTTAAAAAGCTCTAACCCAATTCAGTTTCTGGAGGATATATCTTAGTTTTGTTTTGTTTCCAGTATACTAACTTACAAGGAAATTTGCAGCAAGTTTCAGGAATTTGTTTTGAGTCAATAATTCTTTAATATTGATCACTTATAAGATTGGAAAATTTTATGTTATAAGTGAAATAATCTGCCAGTGGAACTAGTATTTTTATATCAATATTAAGGAATTGTTGAATTAAAACAAGCTCCTATGTCTTTCTAGAAAGTTACTTGTAAGTTAGTTTACTGTACCAAGATATTTTCACTAGAAACTACAGAAATACTTGATAAGATTTCCTGTTTTGCAGTGTGCATGAAGCTCGATGGGGAATAAAATTGCTATTTGTGCGTCTCCCACAGAGACATCAGCAAGAACTCTCTGCTGTCGTTCCGGACGTTCCTGTACTGGACGGTGTTGGGCTTCACTCATGCCTTTGTGTTTTTCTTTGGGTCCTACATCCTGATGGGGGAGGATACCTCACTCATGAGCAACGGACAGGTCTGTTTGCCAACAGCGCTCTCCACAGCTGCTTCTATTAAGCTGGAAAACAGTAGTTCAAGCCATAAATCCTTGATGATAAATTCAGCTCAGATATTTGTGTTTGTGTGCTTTCAGTGCTATTGTTATTATTATTATTATTGGATGTAGAAATAACCTGCTGCTATTTCTCAACTGTTGACTTGATGTTGCTGTTTTCTATCTCTCTATTTCTTCCCTTTTTTATTCGACAGTTTGTTCATTCTCTCTTTTTTCCCCCGCGTCATTTCTCTCCATCTTTCTTTCAGTTGGTAGTTTGCTGTTTCTGAATGCCCTCACTTTGATTATTCCCTGTTGGTTGTCTCTCCTTCCATCTTTTGTTGATTATGCTTTTTTCCTTCTGCCTTCTTGCTGTGCATGTCTTCAGATGTTGCGAGCTAACAGGCAGCTGGTAAGAGTCTGCTCTACAGTTGAATGCATGTCCTTGGGAGGTTAATAGGAGGACTCGAGGATTCATCAACATCCCGTTTACCCTTTAAATGTTGTCAATAATTCTCTTCAATATGGATTCAGTTGCATTTCTGTGCTAAAGAACTCAATTTCTTATTAATTCTGTGCAGGTTCTGCTACATTACATTTGCAAGCTTCAGTTTATTGACTTCAAATTTTTGCAATCGACCAACACAAAGTAGCGCATGTTTGTGAAGTGGAAAAAAATTGAAGATTTTACATCTGCAAATATTTTAAAGGAGACCTATTATGCAAAATACATTTTTTGCCTATTTCTATATTTCCATTTGGCTGTTAACTGCTTCTACAAACAACCTAAGCGCATTAAAAAAGGGGGGGAGGTTGGAATAATTGTTTTTTTGGTGTCTGGAAGCTAGGCAACTGCACTGTTACCTAGCGACCCGAGCGGAACCTAGCCCGTTACCTAGCAACCCAAGCAGTTTGAGCAGCCGGTTTTACCACTGTATGCTCTGTACAATGGCTGCTGGGAAAGACGAGAGTTTTGTTGTTGACTTACCAACCAGAAACCAATTGCTTCATTCTCGTTGGTTGTGTAGGAGGCCCTACTTCTGCTTTTCTAAGATGTATGGTTGCATAATTGTGCATCTGTTTCCAGCCATTTTCATGTGAGAGTGTAAACATTGAGTTGGGGGGTGGGGGGCATGGCCAGCAACAGCTTATTTGTATTTAAAGTGACAAGACGCCCTAAAACGACAAAAATTTCATTATTGGAGAATGATTTCTGCAAAACAATGTAATGACATGTTTTGTATAGGCCGTTGATCTTTCCTAACATGTTCATAAGGAAGCATAATAGGTCACCTTTGTCATTTTTACTGAGATTAAATGACACACCATGTATCCTTTAAGCTTTACATTTATACGGTACTTTGTTTTGGTTTTACACATAAAGTCCCTATAAAATACCATGTAGTTTGTTTGTAGTTTGACAAACAATTAAAAGATTCCAGGAGTATAGATAGTTTAACATGTTAATTACAATGCATGTATAATTTCTTAAAACTGATTTTTGATCAATGCACTTTAAATAAAAATAAGCCATAAATTTAACCTTATAAAAAAAAGATCGGAGTGCACCGATTGCAGTTTTCTGGCCGATCAGCAGTTTTTAAAAAGTCTGACCTGCCAATTCCGATTTCAGCTAATGATTTCTTTGTTGTTGTTCCTTTTTTTGTTGTTGTTTTTTATGGTCTGACAGTCACTAAAACGGCAACAGTGATTTTCAGACAGTGGCTGATTTTCAGACCTTTGTGGAGGAAGATGAGATCAGTGAATTAGATCGATTTCTCGTATAAATATCGGCCGATTCTGATTAATCTGTGCACTTCGAAAAATCTTTTTTGTAACTGCGAAAAACCGTTTACAGGACATTAACTGTCTTTGGCTGTTTAAGCTGGAAAATTATGGCACAAAAAGCATAAACTGAACATTGGACTAAAATGTCTTAAGCCTTTAAGAAGATTTTTCTTCTAAATATCCAAATCTAAGCAGTGGATCCGCTCACATTTTCCTCCCTGTCACCACACCACACTTTTTTATTTCAATTTTTCTAAAATAGTGCTTTAAGTTAAATTAACTGCACCTGATATTTTTACCGTCTGTGATCTAAATAAACAGAAGAGGCTGTAAACTTATCAGATATTCCACCACTAACGAAGACTGTGCATGTGAGCTGAGCTTCTGTTTCTTTCTGATCATAAAGTTTATTCAGCTGAAGACAAACTGAAGCTGACTGCTGACATCGCAACCTGTTGCTTCTTGCAGATGTTTGGGAACTGGACGTTTGGAACGCTCGTCTTTACTGTCATGGTCATCACCGTCACGCTAAAGGTAAACGCAAAGCAATTAACGGTTTATTGTGTGAATTAATAACCAGTTTAAGGAAGTTTTCACACCTGCAGTTTGTTTACTTTGGTCTGAATTATCTTCACTGTCTCTTAGCTTAGTAACCTGTGGAGACAGACGGGTTATTTGAGATAAAGTATGTGGTGAGGAGGATGATGTCAGCGGCCATTAACTCCAGCAGATAATTTGCAATAGGTTGTTAGGGAGCAAGGCCTCTTTTATAGCACAGAAGCAGATTGCCCCGAATGTCCCTGGAACAATTTGTTAACGTGATTTATTTTCCCAGCTCGCTTTGGAGACTCAGTTCTGGACCTGGATGAACCATTTTGTCACCTGGGGCTCAATCGCTTTCTATTTCATCTTCTCTCTCTTTTACGGAGGCATCATCTGGTGAGAATATTCTTAAAAATGGCTCATATTTATTAAGTTTTTAAATTTTTTTGATTTTAAAAAGTTGAGTTGGTCTCATCAGCTCAGGAAAATAATCTCAGACAAGTGTTTTAATATTCCTTCAAATTATTTTTTTATTCGGAAAGACAGATTTCTGCCACAATTATTAATTACAGCCTTAGCCATTCAAGGTCAAAGTCTGAGCGATTTTTGTGTTATTTCAGTTGAGAACAATAAGAGACTTGAACAAAGCAGAGAGCGCACACTGCAAAGCAAAAAGTACCTTTGTCTATTTTCTGGTGCAAAAACACTTCAGTACGCTGGAATTAAGTAAAAATGAACTTACAAGTAACTTTTGTTTACAAGATAGAGGAGCTTGTTTTATGTAAATAATTTCTTAATGCTGATTTTAAAAAAGGTGATAGTTCAACTTATAGCAAAACATTTTTCTCATGTTACAAATAAAATAATCTGCCAATTGAGCTAGTATTTGTTATCAATATTAAGGAAATATTTACTTAACGCGAGCTCCTATATCTTGCTGAAAAGTTACTTGTAAGTTACTGTAATTGGTTTTACCTACTTGGTCCATTTGGTCCAGATCTCTGTTTTTTTTCCTTTTTTTTCAACTGGGAGGGAATTTAATAACTTTTATAAAGTAATTAAAAGTTATTTGGCATAATTTTTCCTCTGACCGACTTTTTAACAGTAAATTTTATCTTTCTTTGTGCTGTAGTGAGGAAAACTTTGGTTTATTTTCACTCCAGCGTCTTGGAAGCTCAGATTTAATCCTGGTTAATTATCTGCCACCTGGTTGAACCAGTAAAACCAGTTTAAACCACATGAGCCAGTCTGGACCGATCAGACGTCTGGGAGCCATCGTGACCATATTGGGCCATTATTGATAGAATCTGTATTGGTCGTTAAGCTCTGCCGTTAGGACATAATAACATTATCTAAGTGCACGACTCAAACTGATGGTAGGACCTGAAATTACAGTGAAAAGGGAAAATCCTTCCGAGTCTGTCTGCCGATCTTCTCTGTTGGTTTAAAAGCTACAATCAATCAATCCTTACATGATGTTATGCTTCTTTTTTATGATTATTGCAGCCAAAAATCAAAAACCAACAGTCAAAATTAAGTCTTTGCAAAGCCAAAAATAAACAGTTTCCACAAAACATTCAAAAATAGTTTGAGTGAGTTTAAGTCAAAGGGGGAATCAGAGTTTAAAATATGCAAATTCAGAACTACCAGACAAAACTTCTGCATGTCAGTAAGTGGAGTCGAACTGTGGAATAATTTGAATATTGAACATAGACAGTGCCCAAACATAAAACTGTTCAAATGATCATATAAGCATATAATTATTACAGGATACAAGTTGGCCTGTCACATTAAGCCAGGGTGTCCTGCAACTTTTAGATGTGCCTCTGCTGCACCACCTGAATAGAATAATTAGGTCATTAGCAGGACTCTGGAGAACTGATCCACACAAGGAGGAGGTAATTAAGCCATTTCGTTCCAGTGTTTTGTAGCTGTGGCACGTCTAAAAACTGCAGGACAGCAGCCCTCGAGGCCTGGAGTTTGACACCTGTGCATTAAGCAATAAGTAAAATAATTGCATGATAAATTTCCATTTGCGTGATTTACCGTTTTTCTTTTTTCTCTTTTTCTACCAAAAACTGAGTGATTAAAGTCTTCAGATAATTTTGTTTATAGAGACTTCATGATTCTTTTTATTTGTTGTTCTGATTATTTATTTTGGATATTTAAAATGGTTCCAGTGTTAAATGTTTGTAAGAAATTAAAGTTGAGAATGTGTTCTTGCATTACTACTTGAAAATGGTATCAACAGAACAATATTAACGTTTATCACGATAATTCTTGAGACAATTTATCATCCAGCAAAATTTGTTATTGTTTCAGGCCTACATCAAATTATAACGTTATTAGTCAATTATTTTTACTCTTTTTGTGAAACTTAAAGAAATAATTGATTTAATTATTTATTTAGTAATTTAAATTAACTACATTCTATATTTACAATTAAATAGTAGGATGTATGTTTCAATACATGTAACATAGTTGTTGTATGTATTTAAACAATTATGATTTTAATAATGAATCAGATAATTTAATAATAAATTAATCGTTAACTTTAGTATCCAAACTCAAAAAAGACCGTTGGTGGAAAACATTGTAAACAAATCCCTCATAACAGATTCAAAATGGTTTTAACAACAAATAATGGTGAATGTTGGCGTTTAGCGTCACATCTTGCATTTTGGTCTCTAAGATTCGTCCTGAAACAGGAAGTTAAATTAGAAGGGATCTAATGGGATTGGTCAAAACTCAACCGAGTTTCAGTGATTAGTCAGAAAAGAAGGAAATACAGAAAACATTAAGGTGATTGGTCAGATTTGTAGAAAGGTTGCAATGACCAGTGATTTTAAGTCTGCACAAAATCTGCAAATGATGAGCGAATTTGCATAAATAGTTGGTATCCCAACTTCCTGGATGGGCTGAATAAAGTAATACTATTAAATAAATAAAAAGTGATTCCAGTTTAACATTTGTGTTGTTTGAACCCCCTCCAGGCCGTTCTTGCACACCCAGGACATGTACTTTGTCTTCGTCCAGCTGCTGTCCTGCGGCTCGGCCTGGTTCGCCATCGTCATCATCGTCCTCACCTGCCTGTTTCCTGAAGTGATGAAGAAGGTTGTCTACAGACACCTGTGTCCCACCAGCACACAGAAGAGCCAGGTAATTACCAGCAGCCAGATGCTCCGTGCAGTAAAGCAGTTCGCTGTGCTGTTGTCAAGCCCAACATTTTACTTTTCTAAATTCATTTATTTTTCCTAAACGTTTTTGTTGGGTTTGTTTATGTAAATCAGCTGCACCATTTTTATTTCACTGTTGATAACAAATGACAAAGTTTTACAGGATGTTTTGTAAAAGATTCGAACAAATTCATTTGTAAATGTTACTAAATTTAAATGAAATTGCACTGGAAAGGGAAAAAAGACACTTTAAAATGTCTTCTATTACCATATATAGATATATTAGGGCAGCTTGTTTCTGTGCTAATATCTATAAAAATCTTTCAGATGTGGAAACAGGCATAAAAGCTTGTTATGTTTTTCATATTTTCCGTTCAATTCAAGATTACCTCCATTTTTCAAAATGGCTGCCATTCCTGAGCCTTTTAAAGCGATTATTGACATGAAATGTTACTTATTTTTGCACTTGGATGAACTTTATGTCTCTGTCTCAGTTTGTTTTTTAAGTAATCCTCTGGGAACATCTGTGTTAGGGTTTTGTATCCTCATGTGAAAGATTTTGCTGAAATATTTAATTATCTGCTGCACTATGTAGTAGAGGTGGGCGATATGGACTTAGAATTTTATCGTGATATTTTGTGGTGACATTGTAATAAGGATAAAAATGATAGTAAAACAGAAAAGGAAACTTTTTTTTAGGTGAGTGCATGACAGCATTTATTGCAACACAAATACTGTTTAAAAAAAAATCCTATTTTTAATAGGCTTCTTCAGGACGTCATTTCCTGAAATAATAGTGATTTATGTGACTAAACTGCATAATATTAAATTTACTGATATTGATGCCCTTGTGGAACAAACTGTATAGAAAACAGTAAAAAGATTAACGACAATACTGTTAGTTTTATTTTTTTCTGTAACATTATTGACATTTATCAAAACAACAATAAATCAAAATTCTTCTAAAAACTTATTTACAATAACTGATAAACATTACAATAAAAGCCCACCCCTACTATATAGCAATACAGCATTTATATTCCTACACAGAGCACAAAATTGGCAACGATTATGCGATAAGTCTTAAAAAGTACATTTATTTAGAAGAAATACAAAATCTAGATGGCCTGTAAAGTGATCTGTGTTTTAGTTTATTTTTAGTCTTGTTTTTTCTGCTTCTCAACCGGAACGTTATCATGTTGATGTTTGCTCTGCATGACTGCCATATGATCACAGACAAGCGCACTGAGAAGCACACAGTGTCACCTCTGCTCTCTTTCCGTATTGATTCGTCCATCTGGAGATGATTTATCGTCTCAGCTTGTTTCTCAGAAAAGAAAATGAGCCAACTTCTCCGGTCCTGTGTGCCGTTTGTAGCTTCTGCTTCAGTCTCCATCCTGTTTTGTCTGGACATGACTGTAATGTGTGTGAGAGAGAAAGAGCTTGATTTCTAACCTCTCTGTCTGTGTGTTCTTCATCTTGCCCCTGTATTTGCTCTCCCGGTGTAGATGTATTCCAACCGAGTGGTCATAGGTGACGACTTCGCTCTGCAGCCTTTGTCCAGAGCCAAGGGCCAGCTGGGCAAAATTAGGTAGAAGATTTGAGATTCGTTAAGCCGTGGACTTCATCCATCTTAAATGAATCCATTTGTGGGGGAAAAAAAACAAAAAAACACTAACTGCAGGAGCACTTCATGCAAATGCAATATTTCTATCATTGTAGATGTCATTTAAACGTTTAACTGCATCTTATTTAGTTAGATTTTTTGTTTTGCTAAATTACTTTCCAGTATTTTAGAAATTGGTTTATTTAAGAATGTGAGCCTGTCATGAAATTCAGAGAGAAATATAGCTTTGCAGAGCGAGTGCTCCTCTATATGTTCATTCATAAGTCTGGGCATCAGTCGTCCTCCAGCGTTTTCTCTAGCGTTGTTGTGTCTGTGACGGCATGATCCAAACAAGCCAACCAGCATTCTCTGTCGCTCGGGTTGGGGAAACTTCCACCAGTTTCAGGTGCTACAGCAGAATGAGAGACTTAGATTCTGCATGGTTTGCATCATAGGAAAATGCTGAGACGTTTGTGTCTTAAGACTGCCTCTTCACAGCATGTCATGACACAACCCGCCCACTGCATGAGCAAATGCATGTGTGAACGAGTGAATAAATCAGTTTGTGTTCCCATGAAAACACTGACTAGCTGCCTTTTCATTACAGATGACGCGCAAAGTTTTGTTGATGTTCTGCTAATGTTGAAATAAAACATGATTTCATAATTGCGGTGTTTCCATTAAATAAGAAATTAAAATCACACATGAATAAGTTTGTTCATGCGAAAAGTCATTAAAATATCATTCCGCACCATAATCCTCCAACCACTTCCTGTCGTCGTCTTTGTCTTTTCCACCAGCAGTAACGTCTGATTGTTTATCACAACACATGATGTGAAAAATGTGAAGTACGCAAATTTTGATAAAACCGGTAAATCACCTTATCCTAACGCAAACAGTTTTTATAGAAAATTGAGTTTTTTGAAGTTGCCGTGTTTCTGTTAAACAGATTTATTGTTGTTATTCCAAGTTGCACAATTTTAAGGTAAATGGAAACATAATTATTGGCTATGTTTCCATTCAAATGTGCGCAAAACTTTATCGGTATTCTGCTAGTATTGAAAAAACAATTTCACAATTGCAGTGAAATAAGTAACTTAATTAAAATCACATGTGAACAAGTATGTTTTTGCATAATAAGTCATTAAAAAAAGATGCTGCACTGTGATCCTCCAGCTGTCGTCCTCTTTGTCGTTTCCGGCAGTGGTAACATCTGGCTGTTGATCATGTGACTCATGAGATGTGAAAAAAATGTTTCAATTGCCGTTTTGCGAAATAAACCAATTTTAATACAGCCAAAAAAAAATCTCCTCTTCCGAGTACCAAAACTTTCTCAAAGTTTTTTCTAAATTGCCATGTTTCCATTAATCAAATTAATTTTTGTACTCACAGTTTGCGCAGTTACATGTTCAATGGAAACGCAGCTAGTACTGATTTTTATTTAATTTTTTTTTCTCCTGATCCTGTAAAGTTGTTGACCTCGTGCTGTGAGGTCATGCAGTCTCTAAACTATAACTCTGCTGCTCTACGTTTGGATGTGGTCAGGTCTGACCTCTCACCTGGCATGCCGTAGTTTTATAAGCAGAACATGAAGCACACATGGTAGTTTTTATGTCTTGGTGCATCCCAGGCTTGTTTTTTACCCTTTGGACTGATTCCACGTTTTGAGATGGCCTCTTCTTCTCGGAGTCGTCCTCCTGCATGGTTTGGACAGATCCACACCTCTGGACTGATTGCTCACTAAAGCTGCATGAGCAACTTTGTTTGGGTTAAAGAGCAGCATGATTCTGTACTATTAGGAGCACGACAGATTGCTGTCATCGTGGGAATCTTTTGCAATGTGTTGTAATCTTTAAGAGAAATGCTCAGAGTAGGATTAGGTTTTGTTGAAGAAAATGTTGGGGAGGGGTTGTAGTTGAAGAAGTTGGTTTGTTTAATTTGGATATTTCAAACTAGCTCAAACCATGTCTGTAAATTTCTATGGGAAAATATTTTCAGACTTTACATATTCCTCTGCTTAATGATTCAGTCTCGTTATCTCCAAGGGTGCACCGATCTATCGGCCGGTTTACCGTTAATTGTAGGTGATCAGCGATGGATATGAAACCGATATTTATCTCTGCTAAGATCTGAAAATCAGCCAGATTATCCTTTTGTTTTGGCTGCACTGTTGCCAACTGAGCAACTTCACAGTAATCAATTAATTGTATGATTAAAATGAGCTTGATCATTTAGCTTCTGATGACTAATATATTTTGAAGGGCTATTTTGTCTGCAGAGGCATGTTTTACTTCTGTTGTATTGTTTTTGGTTGTGTTTTGGATATTTAAAATATCTTCCAGATCCAGTGCTAAATGTTATTTCTAAAATTATTGGTCTTTGAAAGGGCTAACTTCCACTATTATTTTCAATTTATTACATGAAAGTAGTCTCAAAACAATGTTATTGTTTATTTAAACAATTGCTGGGACAATTTATCATCTAATAAAATTTATTATCATGACCGGCTTACTTTCTGCTACATTTAGTGACTTTTCAGATTTCTCTATCGACTTTTTTTCATAAGATACAATCGGTGCACCTCTAGTTATTTCTTTAAGATAAGTGACAATATGACCCAGACGGCTCTCATGGGTTGTCATGGCTCTGCAGCAGGTTAATTTGTTCAGATGCTAGTAGATTTTTCTTTATCTCCTTTTTCCCGTGAGAAATCTTTTAATTGCCTTAAGCTCATTGGTTGCTTAGTTTTTTAGCTTCTTTCAACTCTCCACAACCCGCAGCCAGTCTGCTCAGTTTTCTGTTTTTGTTTTTGTTCTTTCTGTTGTGGGAAATAAAAGTCCTTCAGTTATTTGTCAAATTCTTTAAGCCTTTTTCTAAAGCAGCGGTAGCTATTGATCTGTCAGGAACAAGTAGGAAGACTACAACAGTCTGGTTGACACATTTTTACAGAAACCAGTAAGTAAACAAACACCCTTCCTTTGTGAAATAACAGGTTGCTTCGCATTCAGCTGCTGTGTTGGCAGAGGTCAGATCTTCAAGACCAAAACTTCTTCCCTTAATCAGTTAAACTCCCAAACTGCAGCCCAGACTGACTCACTGATTAACAGCTTATCCAGTAATTTACTAGTTGCTTAATGACTGAATTTGTATCCACTGTTCTGTTATTTAGTCTTTTATTGAATCCCAAAACGACAACTATCAGTTTCAAGATTACAATCGAGTATTAGAGCCAGGCTTACCAGAAAAACATCAAAAAGTGGAATTACAAGGATAAATAATTTGTAAAACCCATAGCAAAGTATAATTTCACTCCACAGTCCTCGTAATAACTTTTTTCTTCCTGGCCCCAACACTGTCGTACAAGCCGTCTGCCGGTCCAAGATGTTTTAACACAGAGTCAAAGTCTGGCTGCTGTCCCCTGCTTGGTGAATGTGTTTCAGTGCGGACAGATGGTGTAAAGGACTAAATGACGAACATGGATATGTTTTTGCAGTTTGGTTACGTCGGTATGTCGCTGGCCTACCTGCAGTCTACCTGGTTGACTGGCGGTAAGCCAGCAGGGCTGACTGTGAGCATCTTGTGTCCTTCAGATGGAGCAGGGTGAGGGTTCAGTCGGCCCAGAATATGACCCTGTTAAAGCCCAGCGGAGCCCAGGGGAGGACAATTGGCACCTGCTAGCTGCTTATCCTCCCCCTGCTGCCCCCGGCCCAGACTCATGCTCCCCTAGGTAGTACCCTGATCTGTACTGCATTCTCTCCCATTGTCCCCATTTTACCGTCACTGGCCTTGTTTGGTCTGAGGTCCAACCAACCCTGTCCACCTCCTCACAGCTACAGCAACCTGCACAGCCCTACTGTTTGCCTCAGACCTGCACCGCTGGTCATTCCCCCATGCCTCTGTGTGGCAGTTGCCCCCATGTTGGTGTTTTATTTTAATTGTGTAGAAATACGGTTTGTCTCAGTTTCCTGTCCTACTTACTCATCCTTCCCTTCATGAGTGATTGACGGTAGCTGCGTTTCCATTACAGATGTGCACAAAACTTTGTCAATATTCTGCTAATGTCTAAGAAGTTTTTTTTACACAATTTTGGTGTTTCTGTTAAATAGGAAACTCAATTAAAGTCACACATGAATAAGTTTGTTCACTCAGTAAGTTATTAAAAAACATACCACGCCATAATCCTCCTATCACTTCCTGTCGTTTCCACCAGTAGTAACATCCAATTGTTGATCACATAATTTATATGATGTGATAAAGTATTTCTACTGCAGTTTTGTGAAATAAAACAATTTTAATACGGCCAAAAAAAAAACCTCATCCCTGAAGCAAAACTTTTTAGCTTTTCAAAATTGCCATGTTTCTTTAAGCAAATTAACTTTCAACATGTGAAATTTCCCCGTCACGTGGAAACGCAGCTACTGAGACATGCCCCTCCATGGTAGTACCTGACGTTCCCTAACCTGGTCTCAGATCACCAATCGCTGTTATTGATCAGGTTTGGTTTCAGATGAAGAGAGAATGCTGTTGGCATGCCGGCTTCATCGTCTTGGTTGTGTTTTCATTCAGCCATGTGAAACTCACTGGATCATCTGTTTGCTTCTAATCTGTTGGTGTCTCATAAAATCCTTTTATCTTTTCATTTTTTAAGTTTTTTTTTTTTTTTTATACTTATTTTTTATTGAACATTTCTGAACACATACAGTGGAGAGGCATCAATACATTCAACTTCATATACAATGT